>JAGVSP010003149.1:0-120370 GCA_022494985.1 Micrasema minimum | reverse complement strand
CATGATTTTTGTCTCAAAGTATGAATCTTTTATGTGTGTATCGTACGGCAAGTGAAAACACATTTTTAACTGCTCTATTCTGTATTACTTGGACCTCCGAAATCTTTTGCTTTGTCTGCTGGTCATCCTGTGTCTGATTGAAGGCAAAAACGACCACGTCCATTTTCCCTTAGATCCCATATCCCGTCTATTCTGCCATTTATCGAGGTTTTTCCACTTATCATTCCAGCCGAAACACCTAGGTTGGATGACAGTTAGTAGGTACCAAAGGTTATTGCGTCTGTTGCCTCACTTCTGTGTTCCTTACAAAGTTCGCACTACTTACACGCGCAAAGATAACACTGATCGGAGTTATTTGTTTCCCTCTCCTTCTGTATGTATGATATCTTAGCTTATCTATGATATTTTTATAACTCTATCTATGATATTTTTATAATCTATGATGTAGGTATGGTATATACACATTTGTATTAAAGAAACAATTATGTATGCATCACATGTATTAAACTTGTTTAACAGATGCTTAAAATATTAATTAATATCTCCTAGCTCTTATTCAGAACCAGAACATCAATGATTTGAATTAACTTTGTGCAACTGATTAACATCTATGCTAGTGAAATAGATTGATTCGACCAAAGCCTTCCTTGTTATCGCGCTCGCGCCGCACCAGGGACATCCGTCTATAACATTTCGTGGAAATATTGGCTGTAGTGCATAATGCCATTAGCGACTCTCAACTAATCTATTCTGCAAATAGCATAAAGCGTGAAATGTTACCAGGCTACTGTACGAGTATTACCGTAATTCCAAATTGATTCCAATACTCTGCATACTTGATTTATTTATATATTGCAATTGAAACATGATATTATATTGCAAATTAATTTGAAATAAAATATTTATTGAATCTATCATAACACACATGAGGACATACTCGTAATAACATACCTATATTATTATGTATAGTAATAAATTATGCGTAGTAATTTTTTTTACGGAAATTTCTGAATTTTGAATCTAAATTAATCATAAATAAGCCCTGAAGATGACAATGAAAGCCCCATCCTTTCCCCAGTCTGTTTTAAAGACTATTGAGTCTTATTTCAGTCCAGCACAACTCTACCGATTTTTTCAACAAGCTATAACGCGATTTTAAGATTGTTAGTGTGATAAATGGATTAACGTTATGTACGCGAACAAATTAATGCTTTCATTGCCCCTACCAATGTATTTTAAATGTCATTGCTTTCATTACCCAAACCAACCAGAGTCGGCCCAAATTAACAGTAGTAGGGAAACGTTCATTTCTACCCCGATCATGATAATATATAAATATTAGTAATTACTACCACCCCAGCCCATCCCAGAAATCCACCCGAGCATCCCCGGTCAGTCAGGGTCTCAATGGAGGGGGGAAATGGAAGAGAAGTAATCAATTTGGGAGGATTTAGGGAAAAGTGGGGAGGGGACAGAATGCATGTATGCATCTCAAAGATGGGCTCTGCAATGTACTCCGAAACGTCAGCATCACAAAGCCCACAGACACGGCACAATAACCCAGAAAAATATTATTTGTATTCTGAAGGCGGTAAAAACCTACAAACGATATTTTTTTTTTAAAGAAAATTTTTGATATTAATTTACCTACAACTAGATCACAAATCCGGTTTAAACCCAATAGGTATTAAATAATATTTTAATATCTATAATTATGTTTATATGAATTTGCCTCCCTTTACAATGTGATCTGGCTGATGGGATTATTGTATTGCCGTCTTCGTTTTTTGTTGTTTTCAGAGAAATTGTTTATCTCTTAATATCAATACTTTATTTCACATCATCAGTGATACATGGAAGAACAGAAATTTATACAATAAGTAGGAAACATTAAAGAAATGAAAATATAAAAAAAAAATGAAAATAAAAACTCAATAGGTGTCATAAATATTTAGAAAGACTCAAGGTGGTAGATTATTTTACTGGGTATAATTAGTATTACCCACATAAGTGTATCAATTTGAGAACGGCCCTCAATGGGGTTCTTTCCGATTTTTTATTTTTGACTTCAAAAAATTTATTGAATTTTTTTTTTTTAATTTTAACGATGTCATATGAATTTTCTAGCGCGGTTTGAAATAGCACTTTTCAAATCGCTCGCAAAATCCTCCATTTGGCACGCATGCGGTGTGACGTCACAGCAATATAGGCGCTCACTTCGGAATGAATTTCACGCCTTTCACGGTGGACTAGCCAATAACGGGCGTTAAAAATCATTAGTATTTTCGTGTTTTTAAAACATAAATTTATAATTGAAAATGATCATTGTGTTTTATATCGTTGGAATTGTAAAAATATACTTTAAATATTTATAACGTTTTCAAGTATATTCATGCTATCGGGAAGAACCCTATTATCCCCAATATCGAATTTTTTTAGGAGGTCCATTTATGTATCGGCACTGCGAGTACGTACATAGTAAATATATAAAGGAAAAAGTTACTTAGCGACATAACACGCGCAAAGGAAAATGTTACCAAGTGACATGGTAACACTATGTCGCTTGGTATAATTTTCCCTTGCATACATTATGTCGTTTAGTAACTTTTTCCTTTCATTTTGCGTTAAAATAAAGTGCGGCATTGTTGTCCGCAGGCTCACTCTGTATAATTTTATCTGTCGTGCCGTTGTCCATCCGTGTCGTGATGACGTCGGCGTCGTGTGTCAGGGTGGGGGAGTATTCTGTGATTTATGTACAAATCAAGTCGATATACATGGTGTAACAAAGCTCGATGTACAAACGGGAAACCCAGTGAATCTACGTTCAATTTGGAGTCCAATGTGTAATATGACTTTTGAATCTGAGCTTAAAAAAAAAAAAAATTTTCTTCTCGAAAAAGGTTTCATTAGTACCGCAGATTAAATAAAACTGCATGAATTCTTATTAAAATGCGGATTTTCATTTTGTTGTTTTCTGTATGAACAGTATTAAATGGGGTTCTTCCAGATAACATGAACATTCTTAAAAACGTTATAAATATTTAAAGTATATTTTTACAATTCCAACGATATAAAACACAATGATCAAAAATTTTGTTTTCATTTATTAATTTATGTTTTAAAAACACGAAAATACGAATGATTTTTAACGCCCGTTATTGGCTAATGACGTCATAGTCGTTGACCGCGAAAGGCGGGAAATTCATTCTGTAGTATGCGCCTATATTGCTGTGACGTCACACCGCATGTGCGCCAAATGGAGGATTTTGCGAGCGATTTGAAAAAGCGCTATTTCAAACCGCGCTAGAAAATTCATATGAAATCGTAAAAATTAAAAAAAAAATCCCTTGATATTGTAATTTTTCAATTAATTTTTTGAAGTAAAAAATAAAAATAATCGGAAAGAACCCCATTGACTAAGTTAATGATATTTGATAACAATTTGAAAAAAATTATCGAAAATAAAAAATCAACTTCTTAATCAATTTTTTCGAAAACTATAGGTCGAATCGAAAAATTTTATTCTATCCCCTCCAAGTATGATGTAGATTCACTGGTTTTCCGCTTGTACATCGAGTTTTGTTCCACGGTGTATAAAGCCATTCGGTGGCGTGCGGACGACCGACGTAGAAAGGGGAGTCACGTGACCGGGGTTGTCGTCGATTCAAATAGATGCGACGGAGTGTCAACTGCATGTTTTGAATAAAAAAAAACCTTTCACGATTTATGTGTATTTCTTAGTTGTTTGTAAACGTAACCACAGAAAAATCAGGACACCTAGCAATTTTCGGTGTCCAGCTTAGAGTGTAGTGGTTATAGCGTTGGGTTGCCATGCACGAGGTCGCGGGCTACATTCCCGACGGGGGCCAATAAGAAATATTTATTTGAATGAGATTTTCACGTAAAAAAAATCCATGGTAATCTTGTTTTCGTGTTGTTAATGTTCACGACGCACTGCACTTGGTGTATCAATGCATTTCCGTGAGTGCAGTAGGAAAATGTTCCTATATTTTTTAATTCCGCATTTTTTTACACTTAATTTTTTCTGCGAAATGTAAAAACGAAAAAGATTCTCGTATATAATATTTAAAAACGGAGCTTATAAAAACGGATTGACCGTAAACGGATGCTTTAATAGCACCCGTCTCCTCAGTGCACAAAAAGGGTCGTACTGAATATATAGTTGATATGTAGAACCAGAGTAGTGGCTATGTACTTTTTTTCTTAGGCGCTACTTAGGCCCGGTTGCGTTAAAAGAACCATAATAAGCACTGCCTGTTCCTTGACAAATTTTGTTTGAAAATCAACATACACATTACACATTCACATTTATGCGGAGAATAAAGACGATATTTGTTCTGGAAAAAAGGCTGAGTTAGTGTTTGCTTATGACACGATTTTGTACATTGGGTGGCGCCGGCGAAGCGCTTAGCATGGCTAGTGATTATTCGCGGGTACGTTTGAAACAAGGTAAATAAGTTGGGTGTTTTGGGAATTTTGGTTAATATTTTAAATTATAAGTACCTAATTGTACATTTTATTGGAATGCTATTTCTGTAGGGCAGGCAATGCTTTTCTGCATGATGGAGTGCACGCTACTGAACACAAATTGTGCAAATAAACCAGACATCGAAATGCACTTTCCCTTTTTGCAACATTTTATGGGTAGGTAGCCATTAATTTATTATAAGCACTTATCATCAACCCTTAACTGGTATAAATTAACCCTGCATATTTCAGGCCACGTAAACGGTATACTATTATACTTGACTGCCACAACTTACTTCATTATCCAATTTAATTCATTCTTGTACCCTTGACAAAGAGGCACGTGTTGTTTCGAAACCGGTCGGGAGTTTTAATAAAAAATAAAAAAAGTAGTTAAAAACAAAGTGTTTTCATTTAAATAGTTTATTATACTTCCCCTTATCCGCACTCCATTGTACGCCAAATGTATCTTGATCATTAAATTACATAAAGGTAAGATGATCAGTCTTACGCCTCAGAACCAGTCCAAGGTACCACCTCTGAAATATTAATATGAAAATCACATGTAAATATTTTATGTTACGGGAATCGAATCGACCTCATGCGCGGTAGCTAAATGCGCGCTACCACTGTGCTACGAGGCCGACAAATGACACACGTTTTTTTTATGTGCTGTAAAATATGTGCGCATTATTTTTTTCAATTACTCTTATTTTCTTTATGTTCATAAAAACAAATAATTATATTAGATGATAAAAATTACCATACGTTAATACAGTGTTGTAATTTTTATTGTTGAAAAAACGTGTTGGCTGACATTTACAGATTTTTATAGGGACATAAAACAATATAAAATTTATTTAAGTATGTTAAAATAAATATAAAATTAATCGATCACCCATTCTGATCACCTTTTTAAGCAAATAATATTAACAATATTCGCATTATCAAAATTTTTTGACTTCTCCAAGTCACAGATTTAAGACACTTACTCATGTTTATTAACTCTAAAAAAGTAATCAACATATCACGTTTATCACATTCTAGGTCATACAATTAGTTAATTATAAAATAATTATTTAACAACATTTTGAATGTGTACAAATACTTACGTGGACAAATTACTGGATTATACCCATGCTGGGCTAATATCAGATATTATTGATATTCCAACAGAGACCGAGAAACTCTGGAAACGAATGTGGATTATCTAGGCGTTTACAGGGCTTATGTCTTGTAAAATCACGTTACAAATTAATTTAATTTAATTTACGAACGCGAGTTCAATATATACGCGGATATGATGTGCGGAATGGGGAATGTGTAATACATCAAGTGGCCACTTAACCCAGCCAATGACAGGTTAGAAGCCCTGTAAACGCCTAGATAATCCACATTCGTTTCCAGAGTTTCTCTGTCTCTGTTGGGATATCAATAATATCTTTTAAATACTTATTTAAAAATGGCAAATTATAATTAAAGAAAGAATTTTGTTCTTTAATTGCAATTTGCAATTTTTAAAAATTGTTTCCGGACAATAAGTATTCATTTAAGGTTAACCTACGTAGGTCAATTTAAACCAAAAACCAATTTCAACCTAAATTTACAATTTAGAATCAACTGAAAATTATTACTAAAACCAGACTTTCATACACATATAATGAAGTATTCTGTACAAAATTGAGGAATACCATAAGCGGTGAGTGTAAATATCAAACGACTGATGAATTATGATCGACTTTAGTTTTGGTCGGGTCAGTTTTGACATATGGATAGAATACCAGTTAGGGGTTAATAAATTGTTAGCGGTCTGTTTATTTCGGGAAATCGATTCCAAACGTAGCGTAGGTGGAATTATGTATTTTATCCCTGAATTCGGCATGAAAATCCAAAAAATGTTGACCAGGGCAGTAAAATAACCACCAATATGTGTCAGTAAAAATACACCGCATTTATGACGCGTATGACGTAAAACGGTAAATATTATGCAAGAGGTTTTGATTAATTGATTTTCAAAATTCCATATCTTTAGCCTAGAATCGTAACTCCACAAAAAAATAAAATCCAGAAAAAAAAATAAAAAATTCCATTACAAACATGAAATCATTTATAATGTTATATAATATGTTTCACAAATATGTTTCTTATCTGTTTATTATAGGTAAACAACATAAAACAATTTTAAAAATAGATCAATCATTATTTTCATCGAATTGTATTTAAAAACATTTGTCTCTTTTTGGAACAAAATTATTTTTTAAACTAACTTACTAACCTTCATGCCATTTCCGCGGAGGGTTGGGCAGAGCGGATAGAACGCCATACCACTCTGTCCTGGCATACTTCTCTTGCTTCCTCCACATTTTTAGGCGTCACCTAGTTGGTGGCCAACTGAGTAGTACAGATTTATGTGGGTGCACAGAAAGAGAGAGAGTAAAACAGGTACTTACGTTTTTATAATGGTTTATTCACAAAAACTAACTACTGATGCTATTACTAAGAAACAATGATTTTATAAACTAATAAGGCTAATAAAACAATGATTTTAATGTTGAATGAATTCTTCTAAGTTGGCGGGAATAATGTGCCTTAGAGACGCGTGCGATGACAAAGAAAGCCGAAGGTATTCTCGCCGTAAGTTCGGTAAGTTCGTACGTATTCTCCTTGCCGTGTCGCGTCATTGTCGGCGGTCGTTGGCTCGTGACGTCATTGTTGCCCGCCACACATTCATACATCTTCTCAAGCACGCACGTCGAACATTCCGACTTCTTACATGCCCACTTTCAAGCACTTGTGTTAATTGATCATGCCATGTCTTTCTTGACCTTTGTCTTGACCTTTCTTAATTTGGTCGATGGTAAATATAGTTTTGAACCATAACGATTTAAGGTATAATGACGAAACATGTTACGTTACAAAACAACAAAATAGACGCGCTAGTATTGTGTGTGTACTCGTATGTATTCAAAATGTAACCTTTAATTTGTCAGATATGTATTTAAGATAATAAACAGAGTGGGGAACGTAGAGTTGCAAGGAAACCTGTTGGAATACCACAAAGAAAGAAAAAAAAAAAAATCAAACAATTTACGTATGGCAGACTATAATATTATAGCAGGATACTGCAGGATCCAAGTGGCAACTCCAAGCCCGAGGACGAGTACAGTGGTACAATATGAGGAAGGACCAAGAAATAATAGCTCATGAGCGCAAGCACTTCAGTTCTATTCAATTTTAAAAATTGTACCAATTCAATTTTTTAATTTTTATGTATGTTTTTAATGTTTGTTTTTTTAAAGCCTACTATGTACAGGACAGTTAACTACACAGTTTGCTGTGCAGTCTGAAAACTGTCCCGTATAATGCTTAAACTGGATGAAAAACTGTGTGATTCTCACTGCGCGCTAATTCAACACATTTTTTCACACAGTTACGGCGCGCGCATCACCCGCGGCGATTACGACAGTATAATACGTATAATATTCAATAGTATCGGTAATATTACGAATCAACTTTGATAAACTTTTACTATGGCGAATATGAATATAATGTAATAAATATAATATGAACTGAAATCCTAAATCGAAATTAAAATAAACGCTATTGTTTTTTAAAGACATCTTTTTCATCGTTTGAAAAAAAAAAAAAAAAACTTGTCCGACACAATCGGCTATCATAATTGTATACCTGAGATTCGGGGCCTAGAGTTGTACTGAATATGTAATCCATATAATAATGATTGATGAAATGTCTTGAAATTTAAAATAGAGACCTTTAAAAGACGGTAATCAACGATTTGATGCTACCCGCGACATCTTTTTCCATTTCCAAGGCCCGGGACTTTTCGTTTCATTTATGTAAAAGGAATGGCTGTGGGACAAATTCCAGGAGGCGCCCCCGACGAGAGTATCTGAAGCTTCGAACCATACTTTCTGTTCGAAGATCTGGAGCAAGTGACCGAGGACATGAACTGCACCTCATGTACAGAGCTGAAGAGGGCTGCGCAGGATAGAACGCAGGAGAAAAAACAATGTGAAACTGACCAATCCTCAGGATTAAGACATTGAAGAAGAAGTCCTCCTCACTTCATTAAAATTCTGCACGTAGAGAACAAACAATTTGGAAAGCTAAATTCCACATTCCGAAGCTCCATTCCCAACTCACTCAAGTATTCAACCAATGCATTCTGCCCGTCCTTACTTATGGCGCGGAAACAATGACTCTGACCAAGCAATCCTCCCATAAGTGGCAAGTTGCACAGAGGAGCATGGAGAGGATTTATGCTTGGAAATAACATTAAGAGACCGAAAAAGGAAACGATTGGATCCGACGCCAGACAAAGGTCTGCGACGTGGTGCAGCGAATTGCTTGGTTGAAGTAGAATGGGCCGGTCACATAGCCAGAATGACGACGACAGATGGACGAAAACGCGTTCTGGTGTGGAGACCAAGGAACCAGAGGCCTCAAGGACGTCCACCGATGAGATGGGTGGGACGACATCAGGAAGTCTGCTGGAAGACAGTGGATGGGGACGGCGCAGGATCGGGAGGAGTGGAGACGGCAGGGGGAGGCCTATGTCCAGCAGTGGACCTCAACGGGCTGAGATGATGATGATGATGAGAGAACAATAATGCATAAATTCCACCTGTAAACTACATAATAGTACAAAATACTAAAAAATAACTATGATGAATTAGTTAGCGTAAAATGATGAAGCTATGTATATTATGAAACGAAACTTGAAAACATTCAAATTTCAAAGAACCTTTCTAAACCTTCAGTACTTAGTATTTATCGATTCAGTTAAATTCTTTGTATTCATATTCCACACGATTCTTCGAAATGTTAGTAGGTATCTATCTTTTCACATACGTACTGTAGAAATCCCGAATCATGTTCCCTAACTTGTTTCTTTGTGGCCATTACAATACTTACATAAGGTATATCTTGTGGTTCGCAAACAGTATCATAATTCTTTAAGCATGTAAACTTGTATGTAGAATGTTATTAATATTAATGCTTGAAAATCGATAAGGCTCAAATAAATAATGGAAGAACAGGATTATATTTTGATCATGTATTGACAACATGTCAACTGATTATTGGGATTATAGAAAACTTTTTCTTGTAAACTTTGTCTAACAGCGCATAGAGAATGTGCGATTTTAACAGCTACTTTCGATAAATTTAAAAACTAAATATTTAAATAACTTGTATTATTTACAATACTATTTATTAAAAAACTTTTTACCTTGAACTTACACAGAAGCGCTAAACTGAAAACTATTTGTCTTTACGTATTAAATGATCAATTTTATTTAATAAATTATATTGTTAACTCAATGTTTGTAGCACTAACTTTGTAGTTTCCGTAATTACGAAATTAAACAACTTTTGTTTTAAACTACTTTTGAATTTTTTAACACGCCAACTGGTTTCGGAGACACTACTCCTTCATCGGGGCTTTGTATAATACTACATTCTAATAATACATTATTATACAAATCCCTGATGAAGAAGAAGTGTCTCCGAAACCGGTTGGCGTGTTAAAAAAATAAAAAAAGTAGTTTAAAACAAATGTTGTTTAAATTAAATTACTTGTTTTTCAAAGTTTGAGGGGGTTCACGACTTGGACCCGTTTAGCGACTCGGCTCTCTGCTGCGGAGGCTGAGTAGCGCAAACTTATTATAACCACATATATGTCTCCTGCGCTTAAATATTCAGATTTCTCAACACGTACACCACACTCCACACACATATACAACACAACATACACATGACATAACACATATCACTTTATATACTATTGTTTGCTCACTTCATGTCTTCAGAAATTGTCTTGTACATTGTGTTGTCCACGTAAATGGTGTTATGTTGTATATATTACCTTAAATTGATCTTAGTTCATTGTACCTAACATATCACTGTGTGCACAACATTAAAATATAAATAATTAAAATAAAATAAGCGATATTTTTTATACGAAATATAATATCTTCTATAAAGAGAACTCAATTAGATTTTTAATTCGGGATGACCATCGAAAAAAAAAAAAGATGCAGATATTTGTCTGCAGCTTTTTTACACCTGAGAATCTTTTCAGGCCAGAGTTTTTTCTCTCTCTTGGAAAGACTCGGAAAACTTTTGTAAAATAAATATTTATAGAGATTAAAGAAAACTTTGTGGAGTCTGACTACTGAACGGTGCATTGTGCCTGGTTTATCTTGTTCATTTTGAAACGGTACAAGATAATTGTGATCAAATCAAAGCATGACGTAAATTCTTTAGATCTAATATCTAATATCACAAGTCTTAATACGGTCATTGTAAATTATAATTATGCAATTTGACCATCTCAACTGGGTACGAGAAGGTCTGGAAGGGAATATGTTGGTTTTCTAGCCGTTTACAGGGCTTATGAGACTGTCATTGGCTGGGTTAAGTCCGTCACTAGATGGCATTTCTACATTTTATCCCCCCCCCCCCCCATTTTCACCTAGTATTTGATATCCATATCTTGCCAAAATTTCAGTAAACGGGAATCTCATTGCAATTCATATTTATTTCTGCTAAATGCTTAATATAAATTTTCTCGATGGATGACAGAGAGTTCACATGTGAACTGCGTCGCCGCCATATTTTTCTGTATATTGGGCGGATATGGTTATCGAAATACTAGGTGATATATGGGACGTGTTGTAACTACACTCATTGGCACTTAACCCAGCAATTGAACAGGTAATGTAAACGCGACCTATGATCTCCATTATGCCTTCCAAATTTTAGTCTCTGTTTGAGTTGTCAAATTGTAATTATTTTCACCCCCGTTAATGGGTGGACAATTCCGTTTTTGTCTACCAAGAATTTGGACACATGGAAAATGTCTCGTTTATATTAGGCAATCCTATATCATCATTTATTATAATATTTAGAATAATTCATTGATAAATATTTGCGTCATACAAGAGGCTTATGACCTGTTCATTGAATGGAAGCGAAGCATGGAGTTGGAAAAAAAAGGACGAATAAATGTAGGCCACAGGTATGTATTACAACATTCCCCCATTAAGATGGTCACCGGTCATAATTTGATATCCATATCGAGGAAGCCCAATTGATCAGAAACATAAACTTCAGATTGTATAGTATTAAAATGCATGGAGTTGGAAAAAAATGGCGCGAAACGCTTCACATGTGAACACACTCTGAATCAGGTTTGCCCTTGTTTTAGATTTGATTAGGATGCAATTGCATAAGCTGAGATTAGATATTCCACCCGAAAAAAGTCTTTGCGATGGTCCGGTAACATTAATGATTGGGCAGCGAATTGAGTATTCTTTGCGGGTGTGTCTGGTTGTAGATATGAATGGAAGGCCAAGCCTAATCACCATACAATGAAACGCCTGAAGGATGACTCTTCTAATTATGTTATGCTTTATATAACGGAATCACGCAAACTACACTTTGATATCAAGGAGTGAGTCATTAATTTTAGATTTTTCAAATGGTTGCTATTTTCAATATTTGTTATTAGTTTTTGGGTATAGTTTGATGATATTCCACCGAATTCAACTGCAGCTGAATATTCACGAATACATTTCAAAAATTCGCGAACGGGATGTGGCAGGAACTCCTCTGTTCTTCATTCTATTTTTCTTATATTGACGTACTATTTACTAAGCACAACATTTTCTTTTAAATTTTTTTATTATTTCAATACTGAGATATCCGATTTTTGCGCGGAGCAGATTTTCCACATAAACTTGCCTCCAGGCAAGCATCTACTTAGTACAAGCTCCGGCGCATCCTTTGCAGGTCAATCCACGTCATAAAAGCTCGGACGAAAACTGCATAGTCGATTTCTCCCGCCAATATTTAAAACTGTAATTAAATCTATGGCAAAAGACGTTTTCTAGAGCAATGTGTATAGTCAAAACTCATGTAGTGATTAAAATGAAACCCAATGCAGCTGATATGAAATTGGTTAAAAACGGAAACAGGAAACCTACACGCCGAAAGATGGAATGACAATGTTTCAAAAGTATTTGATTTTCAAATAAACGTAACTTATTGAACTGAAGCACAATTTTTATTTAAATTTTTTTTTAAAGTTATTGATATTGAAGATTCGATTTTTTAAAGTTTGCCATTAAATATACCGCGCCAAATACTACTATGTAAAGTGCATTTTTGCTGGATTGACGTTCAAACGGGCGGCTAACGGCATTTCACGGCTATTATTTCTTCCAGCCATAAATTAATTGTCAAAAATTATAGCACACGATTTCTCCAGGCCATTTGTCAGCTCAACTGCAACGCTGTTTAGGGAGTCTAAAATAGGCGGCCATCTTTAAAAACGGATCCGTTCCATCACTACATTGAACCATGGAGTGACGTCATTGTTTAACCATTTAGAAATTGATATTTTCAACAATTTTGAAGAAGTTATTTGTTGGGTAAAATTATCAATGACATTTATCGACTTCTAAATTTTAACTATTGCGTAGGCACGGAAAGCTTTTTCATCCAATAGTCAATTCCGGGGTCTGGCAGTGGGATTTCAAATTGTTTCATTATACATAGAAATGAATTAACAGGATGTTTTGAGGAAGTAAATTACTTATGTGCGTAGTTTACTGAATTCGATGCTTCAAGTCGTGAAAACTCCAATAACTAGGTATTATACTGAATCCAGTTAACATTGTGGAATATACATATTGATAATTACTCGAACTGGGATTCACAACTTTAAAACACACAGTATTGTTACTTATTGAAAGAAAGTCACGTGTAGAGTGGACAGTATCAATACACGTCAAGTCATTTGTAACTTAATGAATTCAAATAGGCTCCAGAAGGATAATTTCAATCCAACTATGATTTTTTTACTTCTTCGTTTCAAAATTATTGAATAACTTTCTAGAAATGAAAAGACTACATTATTATGAGGGGAAGATTTTTATATGTTGCGAGCCAAATGCATTCAATTGTATTAAGGAGATAATGTTTAAGAATAACTACCGCTTCTAAGCAAATTTATTGAATCGGCATCAATGTTTTGGATAAACATTGCCGTCATCTGTTTTATAGAATGTTAAACACTTTAAACCACAACAGTTTCTATATTAAAAATTTATCTTAATTTATATTTTACAGTAGGTGCGTGTCCAAATCATGTCGACTTCAGCGGTAAATTGAATATTTTATTTTTCTCTAAATCAATTTTTTAAATAACGACATGAGTATAGTTCCATTATTTTCAGACCTTTTAACAATTATAGGTCATTTCACCATGCATCTTAAATGTACATTTTTCATAGGTGTTATATGTTATTGGGTCCAACTGTAGCTGTTTATAACAGTATTAATCCGCAATGGAAAAGTTTCATTATTAAAAAGGCATTCTAAGCAAATTTATGTGTGGCTTCTAAGTGTGTATGGGCAGCAATTGCTCTTCATAGGTCATTTTCTACATTGTAAATGTAAACAATGTAATAACTTAGTTTTCTTGTAGCTCATTAATATTATTTTTTGTTCTTTATAATTTATTATTTATTACAGGCATATCAGTCTATATTTCATAAATATTAAATTTAGTGGAGCCTGCTGCGGTAAAGGACACTTTTTAGTTTAACAACCTGCTGAGAATCTATATAATCAGTTATTTTAGCGGTGGTGAGTCTACTAAGTTGGGTTCTTTTGTCATTATTATTTTTGTCTTTATAGCGTCATTTCTATAATGCATATTCGTAATATATTTTATGTATTGCTTAGTTGTAATTTATATGTAACGTAATGCGATTATAAATAAATAAAATACTTTATAAATAAATCATTTCTAAAGTGGACATTCTGTCTTTTATTGTCTTTGCTGGAATATGTTTCAATTCTGGTCATTTCTCTCATAGGCGATCCCTAAAAGGCATATAAATTGTTATTTGTTAAATGCGTGGTAGTGTAAGTTGACGTTAACTGTAGCAATAGAGATATATTTTTGACTCTTTATTAATATGAACATTTCTCAATACGGCATTAAGTCTGTATATGTCCTTAATTCTGAAATTGATAGCGTCTCTGCATTTAAAGGACACATCTATTCACAAACACTCTAGAGAAACTGTCTATTGACTTGTTCGCGGTGGTGATGTATGGAAGACCAATACTTATGTTAAATTATTAAGTTATATGTAGTAGTTATGCAGAATGAACCTAGGTCAATATAATATTTGGTTATGTATAGTAATATAAGTGTATTATTGATATATATAAATAAAATACTTAAATCAAATAAAAATTAAACTCAGTGGACAATGCCCAAAGTGTTTTATTTGATTAAAATTCATTAATTCATGTACTTCATGGCATCCCTTTGGAGAGTTAACTCTATGACCAATGTGTGGTAACGATACATCTCCATCTCCTTACATAGCGATATAGATTCTATTTCTATGAACTCATTCCATTAATATTAAGTCACATTAGTATTATTTCTGAAGGTGCATAGGTCTCTGGCATTTGATCATTTACCACACAAAGTCAAGATTACTCAGTTTCCATAGACGACATATACTTTTCAATTTCTCAAGCTATTTTGCTGCCTATAAGGAATATACAAGGTCAAAAGGATTGAATTGTTGCATATAATAAAGTTTATTTATTTATTTTCATTTTGTTATTACTTTTTTTAAACTCTATACCTCATTTATTTCAAAGGCCCTTGTGTATATGTGCTTACTAATTGTTTTTTTTCATCTAGTCTTCATCAGAATTACTCTTTGATTTTAGTGTGCCAACTATAGACTACTTATAATAAAAAATTATTATATTTTACCTTGAAATCTATATACTTAAAATTTACTACTTACAATTATTTACCATTATACTTTTTGATCTAATCTGTCTATGATTACCCACATAATAATACATTTCCATAATTTCATAGCGTAACTCATTCCGAGCAAAATGCTTGTCTTTTTTTATTGGTAAGGTATGTCTTTAATGTTTGCCAATGATTAAAACATTATTGTCATAAGCTTTTTAGAAATTTTATTTCTACTAAAATTAAAACATGTATGGCAACACAACTATTGGTGCTGGCACTTAATTGTTTATTTAGCTTATTAGTACCTAAATTTATTTTTTGACGATTTACTATGGCTAGTAACTTACTACAATCTAAATTTAATACTTATATTTTACCTTTCTATACTATAACTATTTTCAAATTTACTACTTAAATCCATATATACTATTTTATTCAAGCTTATTTTTTTTCTTTCTATGAATTACTACATAATTATGTCATATCCTGTCGTAACCAAAAGACCAAGACAGGCTTGTCTTTTAACATTGGTTAAGGTATGCGTTTACTGTCTAATATTGAAAATTTATTGTTCATAAGCATTTATGAGATAATTTAGTTCCAAAAGAAGAGTATGGGCATTACTAAGTGGTAAAAGCACAAAATCCTTAGGAAAATAAAACAGAAAAATTGGCGTTACTTTTCGTGACGAGTTAGTTGGCTTGTAATTATGGTAAATTTTAAAAGCTGTATTTACGTATTCTCGATCGTATTTCACATCTTGAATCCAGATAATGATTACAATTATTAATTTAATCATAAAAACAAACCTCGTCTGAGTTTCTCATAAAGAAATTGAAAAGATCGAATACTTTTAAACACGCCACTTTAGGTTAACGCGTCATATGGGACTATTTAGACAATTTGTGTTACTTTCGTTCCGGAGTGACGTATGGAATCTCATATGGCTAAAAAGACACAAAAATAGGTTAGAAAATAAAACAGCCAAAATAGATAACAAAACTGTCAAAAATCAAGAGATTACTAATCGATGGTAATTTATGACAAGCGGGAATCCACCGTCTTTCTAACTGTATTTTATTCATAAGTGTTCTATTTAGATTAATGCGTTAAAAATATGTAATATTGCGATCATAAGTTATTGTATGAAGATCCATTTTTTAAGTTGCACATTTTAAAATAACGGAAAAATACTACATTACTATTATGCGTCAAGGAGTTTTGGACAGGGGGGAGTGACGTCTTAAAACGATATGGCTACCGGACGCATGTGTGGTGGTTGTTATTTCTCAGCGAAGTAACGTAACTGTCAAAAAATCTATAATCGACGGCCGGAGCAATTTAATATACGCGTCATCATCAAAGTCATTTTATAAACATTCAATTTAGGGTTGCATGAATTTCCGGCCATTTGGTTTTGCGGATAGAAGATTGTATTCCTTATTAATAATGCAGTATTTAAAATACAAAAACTAAAAACACTACTCTTAATCAAGGATTTGACGTCATTTGGGTTTAAGATTTTGAAACGGAATTCAGCGACCCCGTGTTAACGCGCGTTATTTATTTTTGCGATAGACCGAAGGTTTGAAGTCCTTTATAGAAAATGATGAATACCTTCAACGTTTTTTATTATTCGCCGTTTTTGTCTAAACGAAAGCACATAAGTAGACAATTCCGTGTTGCAGGGATTTCCTCATACAATTATTGTTTCTACCTTATTTATAAAAGTATTTTTACAAAACGTTAAATGTCTCTAATCAAATTTTTTAGGGTTTATATCGGGGTACTCCACCCCGATATTACCTTCTAGAAAAAATGCGCGATTGACCGAAGGTTAAATGAAGTCCTTTTAAAGAGTAAAGAAGAGGACATACCTTTTAACGTGCTTTATTAAGGTTTTTGTTTAGGAGGATATAAGTAGCATTTGTGTTAACATTTGCGGTACAAGATTATTGCACTTATCCAAAGTAAATTTAATTACCTTGCTTTCGTTGTAGGTAACCAAGTATACCTTTTCTCCGAATTAATTTTTTATTGTACACGCTGTCCAGTATTTAGGATGCTCATTCTTAAACGTGAAAAATGTATTAGAATCTGCTTGGATATACAATATACAAGGACACCATCAAGTAATATTGGCTCTGAGATTTTTCCACCTTGTACATTTGTTGTCACTTATTTTTGTCTTTTAATTGCATATCTTGTTTTTGTCATTCAGATGAAACAAATTAAACGCTAACCAAAGAAAAAGATGAATTCATGATTAAAAAAAAATATTATAACATATAAATAAAAAAATAACTACTTTAAAATGACACGGTGGTCTTTTCACCAGTCGATGAAAAAAATCTTTACTCCCGAAATCTTAAGATAAAAGTGCTTAGTTGTAAGGTGTACTGTTAAAGTTAGTTTAGTTTTATTTTAATCATAATTCATTTACGAAGTGTTTACATATATGAATGCGGATTTAATGGATCAGAAAAAATATGATGTTTTGATTTTCCCAAATTTAATATTATTCCGGTGAGCATCAAGGTTAGGGAATTTGGCTACCGTGCATGACGGTCGCGCGGTTTCGATTCCGTAGGCGTCCGTAGGGGAGTCACACATTGAAATATATATTTAATTGTCGATTTTCAATATTATTTTTTCATGTGAGATTCCTTGGACTGTACTAAAGCGTAAGGAAGATCATACTACCTGTATGTAATAAAACTAATCAATGAGACGCGTTTGAGTCCAGTGTATTAGCCAATACACTACGTGAGGCCACCAATAATATAAACAAATGCAAAAATAAGTGTATGTCTGTTGGCTGTCCCACTATAACAATTAAAAATAAATTAAAATATAAATAAAATGGCAAAAAGGTTTTCAGGGTACGGTAGCGCTTAATTATAAAAATACAATGCACTTGGCTGTACGATGCAGTGCCCTCCAATTGGGTGCGATTAAGGGAAAGAAGGTGTAGTAGTATCTTAGGTTAGTTTTCAAGACAATTGATAGAAAAATCACAATTAAAATGTGCAAATTCACTTGAATGGTCGTACGTACAAGACTGGTTTGCCAAAGACCAATATTTTTTCGTAAATGCAGTTAAAAAAAATTCTATTCGGTATAATTTTCAAACATGCTTTTCTTAACGCGAATAAGGGAAAGAAGTAAGTAGTAGTAGTAATCTTAGATAGTTTTCAATACAAAGATAGGAAAAATCACAATTAAAATGTGCATCAGTACTTGAAAAAATGGTCGCTTCGTTACAAGCTTTCTGGTTGCCAAAAGATTCAATTTATTTTTCTAAAAAATGTAATAAAAACCGGGTTGAAAATAATTTTCCACTCAGATTTTCTTAACCGTTTTTCATTATTTTAATGATAATATGCTTTATCTGTATATGGTTGTAAAGCTATTTTTCAAACGGTTGGGAAGAACTTTCGGAAGAGTAGACGAGTTGTGGAAATAACGTGCATCGACAAAAATTTATGACAGTTTTATCTACATTCTTTGGATTACGTGACACTTGTGTAGAACGCCCATGAATTTGTAAAGTCCCATCGTGTCATGTTTAATTTCAAGGATGTTGAACTAAACCTATTAGGTATATGAGGTATACACTTACTGTCGGCTTTAAAGGATGTTTACGCTATTCATTAACATCCGCACGGTGTAATACACAACTCGTAGTACAACGAATAAACTGGTGAAATTAATATTATCCGGACTCGTAATGTTGTAATATGACTACTTTAATGAGCTAAAAAAAGGTTTTCTTTTCTTTCTATAAAAGCTATCATAAAGATGCAGATCTAAAGTGAAATTGCACACCATCCTTTTTAAAAAAAATGCGTTTTCTTTTTATTTGTTTTCTTATGTGATAGAATTAATTTGACTAACATAATTTTTAGATTTGAGATAACAATTTGCAAAAATTTATTGAAAAAAAATAATGAACTTCGTAACTTAATTTTCTCGAAAACTATGGGTCAAATAAATAGGTAACAATTCGACAAAAATAGACTCCCATATATGTTGCTGATTCACCTGTTTTCCGCTAGTGTACTTTGATTTTGGTTTACACCTTGTCGTAAATAAATTGTATTATGCAAGTTTATAAATGTATATATGAAAAAAAACACATATTAGTTAAAGACGCGATTTAAAAATTAGGAATTTTTTGCAATCAACTGTATCTATTTTAATTTTCTTCTTTTTTTCCTTTCTCTAACGCAATCTCATAATTTACGAGACAGTAGTTAAATTAAAATGGGCCTCTTTTCTGCCTTATGATTATGTAAAAAAGTTCTGCTAGAAAGTAAAATGAACAAGAAATTATAGAAGGTTAGTTTAAAGAGTCGGTTAATATTTTTTATACATTTATTTTGATAAGTCCTCTTTTTTTAATCTGCCATTAACTGGCTTCTTCTTCCTATAATATCAGGACCCTTTCTTTAAAAAGGGTGATTAAAAATTACTAGTGGTTTATCTATTTTTGGCCTTTTTGCGTTTATACAATTTACATTTTTATTAATTTGCAATCTTATCACTTTTTAGAGCCAACGCTGAATTAAAGCAAAACTAAATTTTGGTCCCGAAATATTATTTTCAAACTCTTAGCCACTTTTTTACTTTGTTCTATTTTTCTTTTTTATTGGGTAAAAATCTGATAGAAAAATAGTATAGAGTTTGTATTGATGTTTCTGGTAAAACATACTTCCTATGCTGCTCTTCTTGATAACAACCTATAGTCTTACTAAACATTAGTGGACTTTACTAGGGTGGATACACCGGAGCCTGGCGGCCGATCGATGCCTTGGCTGGAGACAGTTTGTGGATTCTATATGCTCCACATAGTGAGCGGGCGTATATGGTATGATGTATGATGTAAAATTAGAAGAAAAAGTGGGACTTAATTTTTAGGAAACTAAAAAGACATTTATTTAAACTTACTTACAAAAGCTATTTAGAAAAGATTAAATCAGCGTCCGTGCAGGTTATCAAGTAAAAAATAAGAGCCCAGAATTAGGCATTAGGTCCTTTTAACTTTCATAAACAACGTTGAACGTTCGGGAACGACGATAGCAGCAACCTCCTTATAACTGATGTTGTGTGGACCTTTCCTGGCTTGGAACTTGTATCCGAGCAAAAACTTAAACCCGAACTGCCTCTTCCTTTACGCCTGCAGGATCCGTCTTCGTGGTTCGACCGTTGTTGAATATTCCGGACCGTACTCGGCGGAGCTGATGGATGCGGGCTGACGTGGGAGTAGGCGAGAGAGCTGTCTGCGTTAGGCTTTCCTGGAGGGGATAAATGATGTCCACATGCTCTACATAGAAATAAGCAAGTGGTGGTGAAGAAGATGTAAGGTCTTCTTCGATTTAAAACATCCACTGAAGTTGACCCGATCGTCTTGAGTGAGTCCCAAATATATTCTAACTGTCTTAATATTCACCTTATTTAATTGTTCTGTCTCTTAATGTAATTATCTTTGTAATAATTTTCTGGATTTGACCAGTAAATTTATAAATATATGAAATAAATAAAGTATTCTAACATTTAAGATTTTGCTTAAAAGGAGAGATTGCATTAATTTTACATTCGACTTTCTTAATATATTGCTAAGTACCCACTTTTTGTTTTAAGATAACCATGTGTCTTGGTAATGTTTTTACTTTTATTTCGTATTATAAAAAGCTTCGAATAATTTATTCTTGCCAATATCAGGTTCCTCATTGAATAAACTGTTAATTTTGCTACTAAATCAGAATACAACCAACCCCTTACCGTTATAATAATATTGGGCGTCAGATATTTTATTTCCTTGTTAATAAGGGTATTCTTTGTAAATAAGGGTTATAATTCAACAGACCTGATTATATTTTGATTTATCGCTTCACTTCCTGGCCAAACTTGGTATTTTAAGGTTATTGTGAAATAAAGGTTATTCCATCATTCAATAATTACATCTATGAAAATATTATATTTTCGTATAATCGTGTAAAAATATTTCAGTTAGGATTAGTAATTTGCTTATTTTCTGATTGCTGCTGCAAAAAAATATTTACAAATTATTTAATTGAAGACATATTATTATTTCTTCTGGCTTTTTGGGGACAAGTCATCGATTGGATCGCCTGGGAGCGTACCATGACGGAAAACGACAGAGTTCAGAAAGAACTGGTGAGTGCGGATTGGAGTTAGCGGGCGCCGCATTTCAACAGTATACAAAGCGGGATCTGGAGATTCGGAACGTTTTACTCGGATTAAAACAAAATGCCGCCTTTATCCACCTGTTCTACTCTGTGGCTGCGAGTCGTGCCACCTAAACAGGGCCAAAAAAGCACGACTTTGAGTTTTGAGATTAGCGTGTCTTAGTAAGAATATTTAGGAGTGCGCTGGTGTTTAGAATTTGTAGAACACAGAGTTGACGGCAACGGACACAGCAAACCCTTAGTATCTATTTACATCCGGTGAAGGCGCTTCGGCTGTGCTATAACGATATGCTACCCATTTAACCATGCTTGGCCTATTTTACAAAGGCATCAGGTGTCTCGGCGTCCTAGTCGTCCAATGTTGACAATTCATTGGCAGTTTGCTCAGAAGCTGCGGGAGCTGGATTTGGAGGGATGCTCTGGGAGCTGGCGGCTGATTGCTGGAGGCAGTTTTTGTAATCTATTCTCTACATATGGAGCGTATCTGGTATGATGATGATGATGATTTCTTCTTCTTCAAATGGAATAACATAAAATATTTATTTACATGTGATTTCATATGAACATTTTATGTATACCTTGGACTGGCAGTAAAGCATATGATTGATCAACTTCTTCTTCTTCTTCTTTCATCACGCTCGCTCCTATGTGTGAGGCATTTTGTGACATCACTAGATCTCTCCAGGTGACCTTATCGCCTCCTCCCACGTATAGGACAGGCAATACATCAGCTCCGGCCGAGTACATCCATAGGACGGTCATCGACGGTCTGCCAGGGACGTCGGATTCTTGCAGGCCGTATTCGCGTTAAAAGGCGAACGGGCAGCTCCGATTCAGTCTCTTTAGAGGCATCCGGGAGGCATGGCCAAACCATCCTTTTACCTTGTAATATTAATTGATATATACTGCGCTTGGTGCCCCATTCCCATGAATAAGAGAAGTAGCTGTCATGGAATTTTTTTCATTGGTATTACTTCTACTGTAATATCAAAAGTACGTATTTATTGAGTGTTTAGAGACTGCTACTTGCTTTCATGTTCATTTACTTCTCTGTGGGTAACAAAAAGCAGTGCCCTGCCCCTATTGCATTATTGAGTGTAGAGAGAACTGCGCTAGAGCACCGAATGCCACCATGTTCACTATTACTTCTTACTGTTGGTTATCAACGCAGTGCCCTGCCCCTATGCATTATTGAGTGTATAGAGGACTGCGCTAGTGCACCGAATGCCACCATGTTCACTATTACTCTTATACTGATGGTTAAAACAACGCAGTGCCCTGCCCCTTGATGCCTATTGAGTGATTGAGAAAACTGCGCTAGTGCACCGAATGCCTCTTGTTCACTTTTCTCACTACTGTTGCTTAACAACGCAGTGCCCTGCCCCTATGCATTATTGGGTGTATTTTAGAAAACTGCGCTAGTTGCTTCCATTGGTATTGCAATTTGCACCATGTATCAATATAACTACTACTGTTGCTTTACAAATATCGCTGTGCCCTGCCCTCCTATGCATGTATTTGGTGTTATAGAGTGAACTGCGTTAGTGCACCGAATGCCTCCATGTTCGCTTCTATGTTTTAATATAATTTTCCTTATAATCGAAATCAATCTCCTGCCACCCCACTTTTATATAATTAAACAGCCTATTACACATGTTTGCATTCTCAGCTTTTGTTGTCATCCAATCAGTTAATTCTTTTTTCATTGGTATGCACTGAATCACACCACGTTGATATTCTTTGTGTCTGTTTAATTTGTTTAAGCCCAGCTTTTCTTTAAATAATTTTACTATAAAACTGAAAATACATTAGCTTTTCAATAATGTTCGCAAGAGTTGGAAAATTTTAAAGGCAAACTAGAAAAGTTCAGTTAATTCATCTCCGTATCTATTCATACACGCAAAATAAGATTTGTATAACGTTAACATAAAAAAAGCACAAGAATGCACTCCGAGTTATGTGAATTATTAAATTTTCATAGTTATACCATGATAAGTTACTAGTAGGTACCGTTAAGATGCTGAAAGTATCGTATACTTGCAGAACTTTGTGTTAAAACTTTGTTGGGAAATTCAGGACTGTAGTATTAATATTCTGGCTTCTTACACTTCATACATTCCTTCATACTGTTACTGTTCTCTTTTGATATCTTCTCTTGGCATTCATTACTAAAATCTATTTATTTTATTCGCACATGGGAATTTTAATGTATCGGCGTTCTTTCCGATTTTTTGTTTCAAAAAATCAATTGAAAAATTACAATAAACAAGGGACAATTTTTAATTTTTTTTACGATGTCATAAATTTTCTAGCGCGGTTTGAAATAGCTCACTTTTCCATATCCTCCGCAAAATCTTCTTTTTGCGTCCATTGGGACGTTCGGTGGGGAGTCCAGAATATAGGCGCTTACTACGTATGAATTCACGCCTTTCACGGTTTGACGGAAATAACATAATGAAAACAAAAAAAAATTAAAACAAAATTTTTCGATCATTGTAGTTTTATATCGTTGGATATTGTAACTTAATATACTTTAAATATTTAACGTTTTCAAGGATATTCATGCTATCGGGGATGTAAACATATGATATCATAACGTCCTAAAAATAGCATCACCAGCTTCGTATCAGCTTTATTTATTATGGTTTCAGTATACGTAGATATTTAAATTTAATAACACAAAATTACGAGTATTCTTTGACTTTTTAGCTCACCCATTATTGGCTAATGAAACGTCTATAAATTGTGTCCTATTTATTAATCCCGTCCATTATAAAACATTGGCGGCGGGAATAGACGTTTCGTGAGATAAGGAGAAGTCCAGCTAGCCCATGGCAGCCAAAAAAAAAAAAAAAAAAAAAAAAAAAAAAAAAGTGACGTCACCACCAAATGAATCTAATACGCCGCCAAATTTCAAGCTTTGTGGATTTGCAGCTTTATGGACAGGATTGAAAAGCCCGGTACCGCTTTGCTATTATTCAAACCAAGTAAAATTATAGTATCGCTAGACCTAAATTCATTATACCACCATCGTAAAAAATTAAACGAAAAAAATCCCTCGGTATATTGCGAGAATGATTAGTTCATGTATCAAACAAGATTCAATTTTTTGAAATAAAAAATAAATTGCAAATCAAGAAAAAATTGCAATCATGATTTCATTGTGTAAATGAGTGTAAGATAAACATTATTAATTATAGAGTTCAGAAAGAACTGGCGAAGGAGAAAATTAACCGCTTCTATATAGCTGTATGTCGGATATTTACTCGGTTAAAACAAAAGCATTTATCATGGCCTGCGCATACAACTAGGGCCCGACAGCAGAATAAACAGTAACACGAGGTGAGGCAAACAGGGCAAAAAACATTCAGTATACAAAAAAAAAACAATTTAAGCAACTCACCAAACCCTGGGATCTTCCGGATCCAGTGATGGCGTTTTCGGCTGGCTAAGGCCATATCTTCGTATGCAAACTAACATTTATTTTACAAGGCTGGGGCAGTCACCGGTCGTCCACTGGTTGCAATTTCGTAACGTTTGCGTTCAGATGCCGGGTTCGAGGACTTGACTTGGGAGGATGCCGGGAGATGGCGGCCGTACTCGACAGATCCATATTGCTCCACACTAGGGAGCTTACTCGGTGTAATAATATATTAATATTATTTTATATACTACACTTTTGCACTTCTACATTTATTTATGTTGTATTATAAGGTTTTATTTCAATTAATTTATTACTTGTAACGGAATTTGAATTTATATATATTTTAATCACGTTGCAAGCTTAACCGAGGTAAAAACAAATAAAGTGACAACCTGTACATAAGACAAATGTCTTGCGTGTTTACAATATGCATAGTAGGTATCTGACTTTACTAAAATATTATGCAAAACAGCTTTTGTATTCCTACACACTTCTGTACATTTTTACATACATTTGTATTATTCTTTTCTTTTTTTTAAAATTAATACTATTTTATCTGGTAAACTAATTTTACGGCCAAAGGAAATAATAGAATTGTATGGTCCATTGTAAACTTGGTAAGATTTCCATTATTGTGGAGTTTTATCCCTTCACAGTCAAAGACGGCCAAATGATAAATGCTTCAAAGTCATATTTAATACATGCAAGATATGCGGATGTAAAATAAAACAAAAAAATATATCAACAGTATTATGTATGATTAGCTAATCAAATAATCATTAAAAAATTGTTATACTTTTAAAAAATTGTCATTAGTTTGTCGATTCTTATGATCTGGGATCAAAAACGGAAATCTTACCAAGTTTACAATCATACCATTTTGAATTAGTCTTAGTTTTTTTAATTTTAATTTCATGCTTGTAAAATTTTATGTATCTCTGAAAAATGCATAAGACGCATACCGTAAAAATTCATAAAAAAAACTCTGAGATTGTTCTAAATATGGTTCAATCGTGTGAAAGCTGTTTTTAAGGTTATTCGAATTTGACGTTTGATTATGATAACGGATTTTATTTGTGGCCGTTTTCGGGTTCGCAATTAAAAAAAATCCTGTTTACAGCACTCTGAGCCGGCTCTTAACCTGTCACAGCTCAGCGGCTCAAATAGTTTATGAGTCCGTGCTTTTTTGAACGGATTCAAAACTGAGTTTACCTAAGACTAGCGTGCCAGGATGAAGAAGTTGAGGAAGGCCAAGAAAGACATGTTTTTGGGGCATGATCAGGATAAAAGTACAACATGTGCTTGCAAAGGGGACATGTGAAAAGTATTAAACGGCGTGCGTGCATGAGAAAGATGTAGAAGCGAGGGAAAGTGTGCCAGGGCCAGGACAGGAGTGGAGTGGCCCTTTCTATCTTCTATCCTCTCCACTGTTGTAATTGTGCTTACCCCGTTCAAGATGGCTTGAAGAGTTAAAAATGTTAGTTAGGTATTACATGGGAATAATTTTTTTGTAAAAAAAAGCAGTGAGTCACTCAGTGGCTCTCGATACCACATATACTCTTGTCTTGGCATAAATAGCACTTCGCTTTGATCCTCTACATTCATGAACACTTTCGTCATGCCGATTATTGGGTGCCGACTTTAATATTCTCGGGATTCTGAAATGTCGATCGATCTAATTCAACTGGCCGCTTAGTTTGAAAGCAGTTAGTGGATTTTAAACTGAATTACTAAGGAACAGATGTGGATTTATGATTATAATGTGTGCTATCTTGATTAAATTTCTTTCATTCGTGTCTCATATTAAAACGGTTACGTTTTGGACGTATCTTGAAATACACCAACATACTCTTCATAAATTAAATAAAATTAAAATACAGTCTGGGTAGAATTTCGTGGGTATAGGTCTCTGTAAATATATTGTTCGTTATCATAGTAGAATCTATAACGAGTTTTTTAAGGTTATAATATGTAGTGTAGAGGGTGTAATACTACTCCCATCAGTATGTTGTCCACGTACGATAGTTCCCGCATGCGCCAGAATGAAACAAACGCTGGTATGTGAATCCAGCTTATTATTCTTATGTTAGCCGCTATCTTATTCTGACGCGTGGCGTTGAATTTTTATCGTTTATAATTGAGCTTACCTTTGATTACCCACCGACTTTAATGTCGCAGAAAAATAAACAAGCGTGATTTAAAATTTCCACATACAAAATATTATAATCTACTTACTTACCATGTATTTTTTGTAATATATTTGCAGTCATAAGACTCTAGACTGCTACAATTTATGTTTTTTTACTTACATTAAAGCTCGAAAATCATGTAAATGTACGCTGTGATGCTATCTTTTTTAAAGCCAAAATATGTTTGCGAGTGATAATTATTCGAGGCTTATTCAAATTTTCAAGTAAAAAATTATTCCTTCTAATTCTAAATGTTGGTATAAGACCTTTCTTAAACATAGAAACCTTGAGAGTAAAAAATTGTGGCTTTATTATTTTAATTATTATACTTTCAACTTTACTTTTACCTATTTGCCAGATCCAATCAGTAAAATCTTTTAACGTAAAAAAGTTAATTAGAAATTCGTTTCTAGTTGTCTAGTATAATCTATTAAGAAAATTAAAGCCGAAAAAAAGGCAAAAAATTCTTGTTCGGAAACGTACGACTTTGCCGATTAAATACTTTCGTTTTTCGCATCTTATTCAAATTAGTTCTTGTGTTCGTCATAATATTAACTTATAAAATACATAAAATTATATTAAAAAATCATTTATTGACTTACTTCTACCCTGTCTACTGATAATAATAGAAAATTATCTGTTATTTAAGCGACAAACATGATTCAAGGTCAAATCTACAGTTAATTTCATAACTGAATAAAAACATGGAGTACTATAATATGTAGCTTATATTTAAAAGTACGATGACGCTAAACTGTAATGTACATTTGTCCCCCCTCATTTCACCAAACGGCGACAGAAAGAGCTCAGTGAGACAGGACGCTCAGTGAATCAGTCTTCGGCATAGCAGCAGTTTGCAATAGAGCTGAGTTACAATCTGTCATTAAAATGATCTTGAACTTTTTCCACAAAAAAAAGAAAATAGATAAATAGAGAGAAGTTATGTATGAATGTGAAATACGTTCGAGAATAATGTAGGAAACTGCTTTATCGTGCTGCAGAAACATTCACAATGGGGAGCGCATAAACAGAAAACAGTACGGAAAATTGAGGAGATTGTTGCTGGAAGATCGTCGCTTGATCCTCGATGTGTTAGCTGAAAAAATGAAAGAAGTGTGTAGCAAAGACTTTTATACACTCAATTTTGGTAAATTATTTGCAGATACCGAAAGTTGTCAGCCTTGCGGGAACCAGTACTAGTAGGGGATATAGTGGTAAGTTCTTCGTACGGAAAGAGGAATTCCGTAGAAGTTAATGAAAATAACGAATATTTTTGAAAATAGCTCATATTAGAAATATTCCAAGAATTCCAACAAAACTTTCTCTGTACAAATGTAAACTAACTGTGAAAAAATAAGACCGTACTAAAGAAATTCTAAAAAAGTAATGCATATACTTATTAAATCTGGCGCATTTTGTGCAAAAGACGGCAATGCATGATAGATAAAACAGGCGACGCCTTTTTTTAAAGTGTAACACTACCTATTTCAAAATATTTATATTCCTCAATTTGGCAGTACACAACGGAGTTCTGGTACCAACCTTTATGTATGGTAGTGAAGCGTAGGTGTTGGAAAAATAAGGATGAAAGTAGACTGAATGCTGTTTCCTTACTTTGCAATGCGATCTATGTGTGGTAAAGACTATGTATGATTAGGTGTACAAATGTCGAAATTTTTACGATTAGAGCAGAGTGCAAGGCTGAGATTAAGCATTATCGTCAAAACCAAGAAGGGGCTTTTACGATTGTTTGGTCATGGTGGAGCGAATGAGTTATGAAAGGATGGCTAAAAGAAGTTTAAAATGCAAGTGTGTCAATCAATTTTGCAGTGAATAAAAAATAGGAAATCTGATAAAATCAATTGTCACCATCATTGACATAACTAAGGTTGTTTCTCTCAAAAAATCGGGGCTGGGTGTGATAGAAGCCGCGGAAGGCTGTGAAAGACATTATGGCAATGACCAAGTACGGTCAAGTACTTAAAAGTGGTCATGTGAAAAGTCGGAATAATTGGCGTAATGTGCATGAGAAGATTAAAGGAAATTATTTCTTGTATTGAATGTAGATGAAGCAAAGGAAATGTCTGTCAGGACAGAGTGGTATGGCGTTCTAATCCTCTTTGCCTACTCCTACGGGGAATTTGCGTGGTAGTTATTCCCGTTGGCTCACTATTAAGAAAATTGAAAAACCTTGTACATCATTAAAATGCCATTAGATACAGAGAAAAAGGTCAATGAAATTCTGTGTTCTAAAATAGGTCAAGTTCTGGTGTAAAAACATAGTCTATAGATTCTCAGAATATCTCTGATGGAAACGAATGCAAAAAATTTCGCAAAAATATTACAATCGATTCTGTTTTTGTAGCACAAACTACCTAGTTTTCCATAATAATCATAAAATAGCGTGCCCACAAGTGTTGATAATCCAATCGGATATTTAGGCTTAGACTTGACAGGTAGGACGTATGGGAACTAGCGCCCGATCGCTTCTCATGGAGGCAGTGAACATACTTGTGGAATCCATAAACAACTGTTCCACATAGGGAGAATCTATGATATGAAATGATTGTGATGGATAAAAAAAACAGTCCTACTAACAATTTTTTTTTTAAATACAGTCGTATTATACCTACCTGTTCCTGGCATGTTTTTATATTATTTATATCAAAATTTAACGACATGTGTGTAGTTTCTTATTCGAAATATTAAATTAACATCAAAAACGTCTGCTATTTTCTTGGCAACGAAACTTGCAATATGTCTCCATTGAGCATTTGATTTGGACACTCCATCAGGGCCGATGAAGAGAGAAAAAACTGGGCAATCTTCCAGAAACGAAGCGAAGGGTCGCATAAAAAGTGGACAGGGGCGTGTGAAACTTTGGACAGCCAGTTAATTAGACGGACCTAGATCTGGCTAGTGGGTGATAGTGTCGGAGAAAAATAAACTCAATATCTTCATTATGAAATAAAACAACTTTTGTTTTTAAACTACTTTATTATATTTTAATCAAACACGCCAACCGTTTTCGGAGACCGACTACTCCTTCATCAGTTTGCTTTGCTTTGTATAATAATAATTTAAAATTAAGTACGTCGATATATGTCGCTAACTAAAAATGTTGAGTGATGTTGACCAGGTACTGGGATAAGGTATCTTCAATTTATCGATTATAATAACAACCGTGCTAAGATATTTAATTACATTTTCTTCAAATGACAGTTTCTTGGTGAAATATTAATTTTCAGTTGTCTAATTTAATATGGAAAATAAATTATCATTATGTGCTGCACTCGTTGAACACAATGCACCATTAAATTCGGAAAATAAAAAAAAATATGAGGGAATTTTTCCATTATATTCTATTTTCGTGACAAAGCACCCGATGTCGCTAAATGGGTACAGTTAAAGGATTATATTATGTTGTAATAAATTAATACAATCGAGAATGTTTGGAATGAATGGAGTCATATTATGTGTTGATTAGTTAACTAACCGAACATAAAATATATTCTTCTGATTTTATTTTTAATGTAAAAAATCATAAGCTTTTATAATAGTAATAAATCGGCTAAATTATAAAGCGTAGTTTTTGTAAAAAAATCACTTCAAGGACGCTCTCCAATTAAAGATACTGGGGCCATAGCACAGACACAAACTTTTCAAATTCCAGTTTGCGATATCTTTTACTTCATTCGGTTACTACTTTGCGACAGAATTTGTATGGCGTCAAAGCAAAAATAATGAATGAAGTTAGCGATGTCGCATATCCGGAACACGTGACACAAAAGTTGTCTACTAGGATACTTTAACTTCTAGCATTAAACTATAGTTCATGCAACTTGGCAGACTAGTACAATTAAGCATTCTGGAAATTTATACGTAATTAAGACAAATCATAAAAGTTCAAAGAAGTATTTCTCAATTCAATAGAAAATCTTTTGAGATTTTTGTTACGCTATCACTGTATTAGTTTTTCCACTGTTTCTGACGATGAAGATAAGTATTTACAAACCCTCCACCAATTCAGAGTTCTAAGAAAAGTAAATAATACTGTATTTGCTTGTTACTTGGTGCTAGTGGCAAGAGCCGCTCCTCTCTCAGCTCTCATCATTAACTGTTACAAACCGAGAGATACTGGCTTATGGTAAGCTGAACCTGGGTCATCATGTAGTACAAATAGTGGTAACGGGGCATGGAGAATTTACGGGTTCAAGCTCCATGAGCTCACTCTAGTGGCGGATCCTAGTTGTGTGTGCGGGGCACCCAACCAGACCGCAGAACACATTCTCTGGCATTGTCCTATGCTGGAGGATTGCCGGGAGACCATGCTGGACGGCATGACCAAAGTCATGAGGCCGGCGTGGAATCCGGACTACTTTGCGAACAGGGGGTATTTCGAGCAGCTAGCACTGTTTGTGGACACCTGATAGTTTCGTTTTCGTTATCTTTCCTTTTATCCCTCCTTATTATTTTAAAAGATCGTCTTTGGTTGCTATAGTGAAATAGCATTATACTTCTCAAGTTTTTAAACTGAATATCTTAGGCGTTGAGGTAAATTTCACTAACTGCAACTTTTCGAACAAGAACTCACTAGAAGGGGCGTTTTCAAAACAAATTTTCTAAAAATAAACGCTTCCTAGGTTTAATTTCATAACACCACTTATTATTAAATTCTACGTGTGCCTTAGACGTCTATTGATGACGTAGTGAGTGACGTAGTTGGTAAATAGATACCTCAGACACGGTAGTATTTTTCAAGTACAGAATGTCTCTGCTCTAAAATTCTTGTTCGAAGCTCCAACTGTTTGTTTTTTGACAAACAGTCATGATGACATGTCATGATCATGTAGGTACAACAAATACTTGAAAGTGGTCATGTGAAAAGTCGAAATAAAATAATAAGAAGATGTATGAAAATTCCAGGACAGAGTGGTATGGCGTCGAAATGGCGTGATGGTTAGTTAGTTAAATGGGAGATCAAATACTCACTTTGAAAATGTTTTTGTTTGCATTTACATATTTATTTATGTTAACTAACTAACTAACTAACTAACCATCACGTCATTTCCCCGAAGGAGTAGAAAGAGATGATAAAACGCCACACCACTCTGTCCTGGCATACTTCTCTTGCTTCCTCCACATTCATACATCTTCTCATGCACGCACGTCGATTATTCCGAATTCTTACATGCCCACTTTCAAGCACTTGTTTTACTTGGTCATGCTATGACTTTCTCGGCCTTCCTCGACTTCTACATCCAGGCACCGTCGCATCATATATTTTTTTTAGCCGTTCTTTCATCATCCATTCGCTCTACATGACCGAACCATCGTAAAAGACCTTTCTTAATTTTGTCGATAATGCTTACCTCAGCCTTGCATTCTGCTCTAATTTCAACATTCAAAGTTTAACCACACATTCGCCTGGAAGATCGCATTTCTGCATTCAATGTTACTTAAAGGAAATGTCTTTTGACTGTTAAACTTAGTTATTTTTTCTGCAAATTGAAAGACAAGTCAGAATACTGTTTGTGATTTCTGTCTGAAAGAAATGACATGGTATTTCTGCGATATTCTGTGCTTTTATCTTCCAATGACATAACATAAAGCTACAACTTGTGAGTGTGTTCAAATACTTGTACACAAATCTGGATTTATCCCAATAAAATACCTGATCTAAATATATGTAAAATACAAGTTGCAGTGATCTGCAGGCGATTACTTGTAATTAATTTAAATTCGGACGAAATCTTAATTACAATAATGACGTAATTGGCCAATTAAATACTTAACTTCAATATCAATACATAGATGTCGTTAGCAACGCGCTATTGGATGGTTTTAAAATGAAAACAAAAAGGCAAAATCAAAAATTTTACATCGTGAGGATATTCGCTAACAAGCGGAATGGAGAATGTTGTAGTACGTCAAGTGCCCACTTAACCCAGCCAATGACAAGTCATAAATATCCATATTCCCGAATTTGAGAAAATTCCACTTTATCTCTGTAGAGATATAAAAATCAAATATAACATAAAGTTGCTCATGTTTACGCTCCCCGTCGTTGTAGCGTTTGGGAATACTCTGCCCAGATAAACCCGATAATACATCTTCCCATCTCTCTCCCCCCCACACGTCTCCTCCTGTCACATCTGTCGCGGAAGGTCGAGGGTGTCACTGATTGGACTTTATCATTGCTGGGGGCAGCCCCTATACTTTGTGACAACTATCCCAAAATCAACACCAAACAAATTGGACAGAATGTTCCCGTCAAATTCCGAAAGGTTTTCATTGCGTGATTGTAATAAGACACGACCCCGTGGTTAAGATGAAATCTTTCTCCGTCAGTTTATATAAGTACTAGCTGATACCCGTCGCGTTGCTGCCGCAGAAAAAACAGGTAATTCTAGGAATATCGATTGAAATTTGAAAGATTTATCTCGTTTATTTGGAAATTGGTAATAGAAGGAATGCTAGTGTGTGGCAGGTGCGACGCATGAATGGAATTTACTCTTTGTGAAATAAAAAAGGTGCGTCCGTCATGTTTGATATTTCAAATAAAAAACTCTATATTCGAAAATCAGTCACCCACAACCCCTTTAAACGAATACCAATCATCATTTTATGAACAAAGATGTGCGCCCGGATTTAAAAAATAAACTCTCAATTCAAAATCAGGACGCCCGTATCATCTAAAAACGATACCCATTGTCATTTTATGAAAAAAATGTGTGTCCGCCATCATGGATTATAAAATAAACTCTTAATTCGAAAATTAGGACGCCCAATACGCCCTAAAAACGATACCCATCTTCATTTTATGAAAAAAAACGGAGTATCCGCCATCTTGAATATCAAAATAAACTTTAAATTTGACGCCCTAAAAACGATACTCATAAAACTTCTCATTTCATTTTATGAAAAAAAAGATGCGTCCGGCATCTTGGATTTCAAAATAACCTCTAAATTCGAAATCAGAGCCCCCAAGAACCATTAAAAACGATACCCATCTTCACTTTGTGAAAAAAAGGGACGACCGCCATCTTGGAATAAAAAATAACGCTAGATTCGAAATCAGGGCCCCCAAAAACCATTAAAACGATACCCATCTTCATTTTCTGAAAAAAAAGAGACGTCGCCATCTTGGATTTTAAAAATAAACGCTAGATTCGTAATCAGGGCCCCGAAAAACCCTTAAAAAACGATACCCAACATCACTTTATGAAAAAAAAATAGCATTCGCCATCTTGGATTTAAAAATAAGCGCTAAATTCGAAATCAGGACCCTTAAAAACCCTTAAAAACGATACCCAACATCATTGTATAAAAAAAAAGTTGCGTCCGCCATCTTGGATTTAAAAATAAGCGCTAAATTCGAAATCAGGACCCTTACAAACCCTTAAAACGATACCCAACATCATTGTATGAAAAAAAGTTGCGTCCGCCATCTTGGATTTAAAAATAAACGCTTAATTCGAAATCAAGACGCTTAAAACGATACCCAACTTTATTTTATGAAAAAAAGTTGCGTCCGCCATCTTGGATTTCAAAATAACCTCTAAATTCGAAATCAGAGCCCCCAAGAACCATTAAAACGATACCCATCTTCACTTTGTGAAAAAAAGGGACGACCGCCATCTTGGAATAAAAAATAAACGCTAGATTCGAAATCAGGGCCCCCAAAAACCATTAAAACGATACCCATCTTCATTTTCTGAAAAAAAGAGACGTCGCCATCTTGGATTTAAAAATAAACGCTAGATTCGTAATCAGGGCCCCGAAAAAACCCTTAAAAACGATACCCAACATCACTTTATGAAAAAAAAATAGCGTTCGCCATCTTGGATTTAAAAATAAGCGCTTAAATTCGAAATCAGGACCCTTAAAAACCCTTAAAACGATACCCAACATCATTGTATAAAAAAAAGTTGCGTCCGCCATCTTGGATTTAAAAATAAGCGCTAAATTCGAAATCAGGACCCTTACAAACCCTTAAAACGATACCCAACATCATTGTATGAAAAAAAGTTGCGTCCGCCATCTTGGATTTAAAAATAAACGCTTAATTCGAAATCAAGAGACGCTTAAAACGATACCCAACTTTATTTTATGAAAAAAAGTTGCGTCCGCCATCTTGGATTTAAAAAATAAACGCTTAATTCGAAATCAGCACCATTCAAAACCCTTAAAACGATACCCTTCTTTATTTTATGAAAAAAAAGTACGCCCGCCGTTTTGGAATTTAAAAAATCCATATGCTGTGCATGGGAAGCAATTTCTAAAATGGTAATAATAATTATTAAATTTAAAAAAAGTAAAACTCTTATATATAATCCATCCATGTGATCCATATGTTCGCCTCGTAGCACAGTGGTTGCGCATTTTGCTACCGTGTATTTCGATTCCCGTAGAGGGTCAAGATGAAATATTATTTATTTTTTATTTTATTTTCATATTAATATTTCATGTGCGATACCTTGGACTGGTACTGAAGCGTAAGACTGATCATCCTACCTTCATGTAATAAAATGATCAATATACACTGTATCGATGCACCGTTGGGTGCGGATAAGGGAAGGTAGTAAGAGCATATGCTCCAAATTTTAAACATAGTCTTGTAGCTCGAAGAAGGAAAAAAAACGTCCACGCTAGGCTACCTAATAATATAAATTCCAAACAAATTATAAGAAGGTAGGTACTTTTTTTAAACTAAAATCACCGTCTCTAAATAATTTTAATCAATAGCCATAAAAACAACAACAGAAAGAATCCTTAAATTTTCCATACTAATAAAAATGATCCACATTGTAACTTGGATAACTATCAATGCACCGTTAGGGGTGCGGATAAGTAAAAGTCGAGTAGTAGCAAATGCTCCAAATTTCAACAAAGATTTAGCTATTTGCAAAAGAAATAAAAATTTCTAGTTAGTATTCTACCTAGAAAAAGAAGCAGAAAAAACGACGATTATGCTAACGCAAAAATCTTGCATAAAAAAACTGACGATCGAGGAACACAGAAATCTTGAACAAAATTTTGAAAATGGTCAATACCTCAATTTACTGCACTTATTTTATTGCAAAAAAAGCCCGAATTGGGGTGCAAATAAATTAAAAAATGTAACTGAAAGTTCGAGGTGTATAAAAATATAAATGTATAACGTGATGAAAACGACATTAGCGCCTTTTGCTGTACAGCATTATTTGACGACATTTTTTATAAGCTTTATGTACTTACGGTACTATCGGTTACATGGCGTATCTAAAATTCACCCGGAACTGTCACTAAATTATATCAAATACATAAAATACAAAAATGATAAAATGGATGTTATAATGCAGGAACCTTCCCAGGAGTGAATAAAACAACCCTCTAGAACAACTTAGTCTTATAGACACGACAATATTATTACACACTGAATGAACATTCTTAAGCCCGCTATATACGGGACAGTTTACTATGTTGAATTTATCTGCGCTTATAATTGCATAAAATAAATGCTTAAAAATTAAATGACTCCAAAATCGGTAAATCGGTTGTACATTTTCAGTAGATTCGATAAATCTCCACAAAATCGATAGATCTGCAAAAAATCGATAAGATAGGCGATGATAGAGATTATTTGTATGGCAACATTTATGGCAGCTCGACTGTGTATTATATGATACGACTGTCGCGTTCTGCGCATGCCTACAGACAGTAAACTGTGCCGTGTAAAGGTAAAATTCACACCGCGCAGTTTTTATTGGTCAGAAAAAAGTACAAGAAATTGTGTATGTTTCTGATCAAGAAACTGCACGGTAAACTGTCCCGTATAAAGTGGGCTTTAGACATCCATGACGTAATAATTTTATGTCTAATTTTATAACTTTAACATTATATACATTACACATACATTAACCAATCACTCTCCTTGCACACATCGTACCCTTTGTGACCAAGGACTGCAGCTCTTGTTCGTCATCAGCGTACAGAAGGCAACTGACAATCAAATCACTCATTTTTGCTCCCACACCCATGCTTTTCAATTCTTTCATGCATTTATCCATGTATAAGTTGAACAACCATGGTGAGATCACACATCCCTGTTTGGCCCCTTTGGGGATGTCAAACCACGATGTGAATGTCCCATTTATCCTGGCACACGCTGCACTGTCCTTATACAAGGATGCAATAGGGCGGATCAGGTTGCTGCTCACTCCATACTCCGATAAAACCATCCACAGCTTTTCCCTATCGACTCGATCAAATGCTTTTTGCAAATCGACAAAAGCGCAACTAAGCGGCCAAAAACTTTTTCGTTATATTGCGTAATGCAAATATTTGATCCATACATCCTCTCCCATTCATAAATCCACTTTGTACATCCTACACTTTGGCCTTAGTCACTTTTCTTACCCTCTCTCAATCAGTATTCTTCCATACATTTTTCCATTGCTTGGCAGCAGATTTGTGGAATCCATAATATGCTCTTCATATGGAGCGGATATGGAATGATGATGATGATAATAAATTAGTAATTAGATGAGATTAAGAAAATTTAATTAATTCCTTTCTTTTAAATTTCTACCGTCAATAAGCAGAAAATTATACGTGGCAAAATATAAACGTGGACGTTATTTTGTTAATTCTCATTTAAGGCTGTATTTACCTATTATTTTACCTAAAATACATAGCATTTTCCGAATTTAATTTGTTAGTTGACATGTTTAAGATCCCTGTATCTAACTATCGAAACAGGACCTCTGATTTGAAAAAATATTATTTTAACAAGTATTTTGAATGATACCTTTTCTACTTGCGTCGATATAATATATGGTTTTGGTTTCTTTAGGTTTTATGTTTTCATTGGATTGGTTCTGTTTTTTGTATACCGGGTGTTTCTTTTAAACTGAGACGATCAAATATCTCGAAAAATAGCCACTCTACGGAAAAAATGTCCATTATCAAAATTTAATCATACCGCGGGGGAAATACATTAGTGTTAAAATTTAATAGCCCTCACCCCTCCATGTAGGTGGGGCGGGGGGTAACTTTGAAACTAAGATAGGAACACCTATTTTTTATTGCAGATTCGGATTCTACGGCTAAAAATACGTAGGATTTGACTGAAACATTTTGTTCGGTTCATGATAGTCGGCATTTGTACGGCTAAAAATACAGGATTTGACTGAAACATGCGGTTCATGATAGTTTTATTGCAGATTCGGATTGCAGAGAAAATCGTGCGTGTGCTGAAATTCAACCAAACACACTTCTCAGTTGTGTACAATAATTTGAAATGCGTATTAATAAGTGCATTGAAGTCGCAGGCCAACATTTTGAACACTTATTTTAAGCTAAAGTTATTTTATTCACCTGCCATCTACATTAATAAACTGTTTTGATGACGAATTTCGAGTATTTCCAATGAAAACGTGATGTTTTTTATTTCAAACGTATAGCAGAATCGAATGCGTGTGTTCTAAGAAGAAAATTTAAAAAATTGAACTTCGTCGATTACAGCGCCATCTATCATGAACCGAACAAAATGTTTAGTCAAATCCTACGTATTTTTAGCCGTAGAATCCGAATCTGCAATAAAAAATAGGTTTTCCTATCTTAGTTTCAAAGTTACCCCCCGCCCCCACCTACATGGAGGGTGAGGGCTACTAATTTTAACACTAATGTATTTCCCCCGCGGTATGATTAAATTTTGATTATGGACATTTTTTTCCGTAGAGTGGCTATTTTTCGAGATATTTGATCGTCTCAGTTTAAAAGAAACACCCGGTATATTGTGTTTATTTTGTGATACTTATAAGTGATGTCAGTGCGTATTAGAATAAAATGAATATGTGTTTTTTATTTCTCCCTAAATAAGTTTATTGTTAAAACTCCTAGGGAGCATTAGATTGAAAAAGAAAAAGAATTCTTAATTTTTTTTTTCCTATGTAATGTTACAAAAAAAATTAATAATAAAAAAAATTAAAAAAAAAAAATCATGCCGTAAAATGGTACAAAAATAAGCTGCGGACCTAAAAAGAATTAAATGATTTAAAAAATGTTTACATTTTAGCTGAACGTACAATTTTGGTGTACATTTTCATTGGTGTTTAATTAATCTATCCATTGCAGGCGAGTAGGGAGAACAAAAAAGGTTCTGACGGACCGACACGCCTCACATTGTGTAGGTACTTCGCAAAGTTAAACAAGTGTTTCTGATTCCAATAGGATGCCACAGAGGTGTCTAGCGTCTAGTGTACCTATACTTTGGTGAAGTGACCCTTGGAAAATAATATCTCTGGTCACACTGACCTATTCATGAGTATTTATCATCATTATTTTTTTTACTATACATGGTGTAACAAAACTCGATGTACAAGCGGGAAATCAGGGAATCTACATAATATTTGGAGTCGATTTTGCGGGAATTTTTTTTTCATTTTACTCATAGTTTTCGAGAAAATTGAGTATGAGTTGAATGTTTTTTCGAAAAAATTCTTACTAACTATTATTAAATAAAATTTAGTCAACTTAATACTGTGTATTAGGGAAACAAAAGGAAAACTTTATTTAAACAAGAATTCGTACAATTTTACTTAATCTACGGTACTATTGGAAGCTTTTATGAGAAGTAAAAAAAATTTTTTTTTCAAGCTAAGTTCAAAATTCATAGTTTTTTTTTCAAACTGTCCCGTTGGACAGTTTGAAAACAAAACTGCACAAGAAACTGTACAATTTACTGTCCCGTATAAAGTGCGCTTAAGAATAGGGCGGGATACATCTGGTGTAGACACTGTAGACCATAATAGGGAATTTTCACATAATATCTATGAAATATGAAGCCCATTTAAGGATGTGATTATTATTTTTAAAGGACTTAGTATTTAGAATGAACAATTAACTACAAACTTGGTATGTGATCTCACCAAGAATAGAATCTGGAGTTTCTGGTGACAATCCAGATGTTAGCTTTTTACACCACAAAAACCACAACCCATAACTAAAACTTTGAATTTATTTTATCACTGAAAATAATATAGTTTGTAGCTTTGTAATCAACGAGGCTTGAGGCATTTAAATGGCATCAGGTTACCGGCGCGGAATATAAAAATCAAAGACATTTTAACTATTTACAACAACTTATTATGTGTTGACAACGTAAACACTCTTGCAAATAAAAAAAATAATCCAGTCAGATAACCATATTCATTGTCAAACTTTTTATCTGTAATTATAAATCAAATTATTAAAGCTGTTTCTTTTTAAATTCAGGTGATATTTGGTTGTATGTGTAGTATGTAATTCATACAGGAAGAGGTTAAACCTAGACTAAACCTCGGCCTAGATAATCTGCGACCGTTGTTATAAAGGGGTGATAGCATCAGGAACGGCTCTAGTACAAAGGTTGTCAGCGTAAGTGTCGTAAGTATTCACGGCGTGGACTTTGTGTTGAAGTAATAATACCACTAATAACAATGGAAGCGATCAACTATTTAGATAGGGAAAAACAAGTTAACGCTCCTATGTTTTATGTGGACTACGATATTCATTTTTAACGCATATGATTGTGAATATCAAGAAAAACGAATGATTTCTAAATAATTTCAGCATAATTTAATGAAAATTTAATTTTCCTGTTAATAGAAGAATCCACTTGCTGAATACGGCTCTTGCGCAAAAAGTTGATATTGTACATAATAAAGACATTTCGTCCTTTCATATGCTTAAGGAGGTGGTCGATGAGTGTCTAAGTCCCGTTTTTTCTGGACTTCTATTTAAAAATCCCTAAAATTTACAAATAATGAGAAGAGGTATTATAAGTACAACTAAATAAATTAGCTTTGGGCCCATCGGAATAAAACTGAAAAACCTATAACCACCTGTAACTAAAACAATAACTTTAAATAAAATAAAATAACTTTTACTTTATTAACAAACTACTGACATGTTTCGACAAAGACTTGTCTTCCTCAGAGCCAACAAAAAACTAACATTAAAACACAGTTGCACCTAATTAATGGGAGGGGCTATAAATGGAAACATGTGAGTGAATCATAAAATTACAAATTATTTTATTTAAATTAAAATTTTAAATGATTTACCGAGTGAGTGGTTATGATATAAATGAAAAAAAACTTAATGTTTGTAGCACTCACTTTCTAGTTTTCCATAATTATGAAATTAAAAAAGCTGTGTGTAAGAATTAGTTTAGAACTTTGTATTTATAAGTATGTACATCACAATGCATCAATCATGTGTTTCTCTCCCCCACCTTATTTATTATTATTATTATGGATAATATATATAGCGCCGTTTCGTATAAGTATACCTCAAGGGCGCTTACTCCCCTCTCCACCCGTTATCCCAGTACCTGGTCAACCACTTAAAAAATATTTTCAGCAGGCAAGCGACTTATTTCTTAATTTAAATTTAAATTTATTAATTTAAATTTATTATTATACAAAGCCCTGAAGAAGGAGTAGTGTCTCTGAAACCGGTTGGCTTGTTAAAAAATAAAAAGTAGTTTAAAACAAAAGTTGTTTAATTTCATAAGAAACAATAACTGTTTACTGAAACCATGTATCTTGTATAAAAACATTAAACGGGACAGTTTTCCAACTGCACAGGAAACTGTACAGTTTACTGTCCCGTTTAAAACTATCTTTATTCCTGTTGAACTGGGTGTGAGACTGCAGTACAATAACTATTAATTACTACCCAGTTAAGGATCGATAATTTATTAAACATTTAAAGCTGTGAAGAAATTCGTGTGTATCTGTAACTTTTGTTGAAAACATCAGGAAATAGCCTCTTTTTGTACAGCACTTTGGAGGCAATTTTTCACAAAAACAACGCTTTATAAATTGTCCAAATAATAAATAAATAAAAACAAATAATGATGATTAATAAAAAGTACTGTAGGCCCAAAACAGACTTTAGGTGGATCAACATGAGGGAGGTCTTTGTCCAGCTTTGGATGACTTATGGTCATTGAAGAAGAAAAAGAAGAAGTTGAAGAATAATTACTTTTTAAAATAAAATAAAAATCACTTTGTTAATGGTGATAATATAAATAACGTAAATAATTACTTTGGCTAATAATCTTGGTCTCAGAAAAATTTCAAGTCTTTTCTAGAAGAACCAAATCCACAGATAACGCGAATATAACATTGACATACGGCTCATAGTGCTGGGCGCATAAAAAAACTTTTTTTAAATTATTGTTTTAAATTTATAAAATTACAAAATTACATAGAAAAAGAAATAAAAAATTTTTTTTTTTTTTAATCCAATGCTCCCTAGGAGTTTTTACAATAAACTCATTTAGGGACAAATAAAAAACACATTCTAATACGCACTGACATCGCTTAGATCACAAAATATACAAAAAACAGAACCAATCCAATGAAAACATAAAACCTAAAGAAACAATAAAGTGAATTATTACAGTAACAGTAAAACCATATATTATATCGATGCAAGTAGAAAAGGTATCATTCAAAATACTTAAGAAATTGATGTATGGCGTTCCAGATATAACCCAGAGTTACATATATTGTTTAAAACGTACAAAAAGAGTCTCCCATCACACAATATATCATTATAAAGATAGGAAATCTTCGCTGGGCTGGTCATGTAAACCAAAAATTACTATGAATTTACTAGGTAAAATTTGTACAGTAAACTTGTTTAAATTATAATTTAATTTAATGCATGAAATTATTACCAGATTGTTAACAATAGAAATTAATATACATTTTTTAGTTAAAAAAATCATTGATAACGTAAAATTTCTATTTAAGGACCCTTACGGGGTCCCCCATACATTCATGTACGTCAAGGCAAAATTCCCTTGTACTTCATGGTTCATTAAATAAAAAAATATGACGTAATTATTAATTCTTTTTCTAGTGAATTATCGGACTAAATTTTTATTTAAATATTTCGTTGAATCACAATTAATTTAAAGAAAACCCCCTGTTTTTAATAACATTTGATGCATAACACAAAAAACAATACATATAAGATTTAAAAAAAATGTATTTTAAGAATACGTATATATCTGGTGCATTATCTGATTAAACAAAATTTGTAAAACAAAAAATGTAGTTGATTTTTGATTATATTAAATTCCGTAGATTTTACTATGTTAAATTTGAAAAAGATTATCGTGTACGCGATGTACGCGATGCAAATAATAATGAAACCAAACGTCGCGACGTTCGATCGGATTTTGGTCGTGTTTTAACGAGCGCTCATCCGGGCGCTTACTATATTTTACAGTTAACAAAGGGTGGACCTAGTAGCCCCTTAACTTTACACTTCAGATGAACGTTTTACAGATTCGAGTTTCTTTTGCATTGGATCGACGCGACGATTCGGCGCACTACAAAGGTATTATCAGCCTCTTATTTGGTTCCAGTGGTTAAACTTGTACCCGTTGCTTTATTTCATGATCTACCCTAGACCAGACCAAACAATCGACTCGCAATTAATGGATTTCCACCCCCGACCCGTGTTTCGATTGCTTTACAAAGAATAAAAAAAAGTTAAATGATTTGTAAAATTAACGATTTGCAAAATAAATTTAATTCAAACATGAATAGAATTTTAAGCTTTTAATTAACTCCTGCTTTGTATCATTACACAAATCAATGATAAAAATATTTATCATTTTAATATTAGTTAAATAAAACTAGATTTTGGTTCTATTTGTTTGTTTTTATGTCGTGATAATTGTTTCGCCTTGTTAGGGTAAGACAACTAAAACTGTTTTGTTAAAACCGTCGGATCTTATTTGTATGTACAATGTATGATATTAATGTAAATATCGAAGAATTTTTATATCTCTGCGGGTTTTTCGCTACCTGAATATTTAGTTAATTTTAAACATTAGACGTATACAAATACTAGTAGACAAATTACTAGATTTATATTGCTGGATTTGATATCAGATATTATTTTGACTATCCCAAAAGAGACACTAAGATTAAACTTCTGGAAACGAATGTGGGATATCAAGGCGTTTACAGGTCTTATGACTTTTCATTGTGACTCAAAAATGCTGTTAATTTTTTCAAACTCCCGGTTAAATAAATTATAAGCAAAACAAAAAACGTTGAAGAATTATCTTCAATTACATTCCTGACAGGTCAATATAGAGGAAAAGAATCTCCAAATCTTAGCAATTTCTCAGTGGTTTACAGGGAGTGACCTTCACATGTGAAGCGTCGCGCAATTTCACCTGTATATATTACACATGTTCCCAATTGGCCTAGTATTAATAATTACCTACTGACAATTGCAGTAGGCAACTCAGTAGGAAATGTATTGTTTTCTTTTATATATATATATTGAAAAAAAAAAACACTCTCTGTCATCCATAAATAAATAAAAAAAAAAGATATGGATATCAAATACTAGGTGAAATGGGGAATGTTGTAATACATCAAGTGGCCACTCAACCCAGCCAATGACAGGTCATAAAGCCCTGTAAACGCCTAGATATCCATATTCCCTTCCAACTTCTCGTCTTTGTTGAGATGTCAAATTGTAAATATTAGCCCGTAATGGGTGAAATCCAGTTTTTGTCCACAAGTATTTGGACACACTAAAAATGTTGGTTAGTTCGTTAAACTTCCAAAAACCAGGGCAGCGTGCAGTCTAGTATTCAAGGTGCGATATATGTATTTACATTACATCTAATACAGAAGTATTTTACCGTTATAAAAAACTCCATGTGTTTTTTTGTAAATATTCTAGTTTTATATCTATTTAAAGCCCGCTATATACGGGACAGTTTACTATACAGTTTCCTGTGCAGTCTAAAAAACTGTCCCGTATAAAGCTAAAACTGGATGAAAAACTGTGTGCTAGTGTCAGATTTCTCACTGCGCTAATTCCACACATTTTTTCACACAGTTTCGGCGCGCGCATCACCGCGGCGGCGATTACGACAGTATTATACACGTATAATAATTCAATAGTATCGTTAATATTACAAATAAACTTTGATTCACTTTATGACTGTGGGCGAATATGAATATAATGTAATAAAATAAATATGAACTGAAATCCTAGATCGAAATTTAAACTATCGAATAACGACTATTTGACAGATGAGTAATGTTGCCAAATTGTAAAATCGGTAGAAATTTTCTAAAGTTATTCATAATATTTTGAATTTTTTCTGCGCTTATAATTGCATAAAATAAATGCTTTAAAATTAAAATGACTCCAAAACCGGTTAATCGGTTGTACATTTTCAGAAGATTCGATAAATCTCCACAAAACCGATAGATCTGCAAAAAATCGATAAGATAAGCGACGATAGAGATTATTAGTATGGCAACATTTATGGCAGCCCGACTGTGTATTATATGGTACGACCGTCGCGTTCTGCGCATGCCTACAGACAGTAAACTGTGCCGTGTAAAGGTAAAATTCACACCGCGCAGTTTTTATTGCCCAGAAAACGGTACAAGAAACTGTGTAGTTTTCTGATCAAGAAACTGCACAGTAAACTGTCCCGTACAAAGTGGGCTTAACGTACACGAAATAATACTTGTAAATATTAAAAAATAAATAAATATACGTTTTTATTTATCACAACTCGCGACTTTTAATATCTGAATGGTAATTTTAGTTTACTTCTCATCAAAATAATGCGTTCGTGTGACTGCCATCCAAAAATGTATAAAACATATATAATGTGTCACTAGAGTGCCATAGAGAATTTAAATCGGTTCAGGCCATTAAGAGAGACCAGCTTTGACATAACAGCGAGTAAAACGTACAAGTCTCGTTAAATCAAAAGTAAAATAACATAAAACATACATTTTCGTGTGTCGAGCCTGAAAGTTGGATACCATTCTCCGCTAACTTTACTCCGAGTGTTAATTCATTTATCATGTACAAGTAATAATAATTAAAGTGGAAAACAACGCACTTACCTTTATGGTGGCAAGGTATAACTTCAGAACTTTAATCTAAATCAATTATTCGGGATTTTTTAGCATCTCAACAGGCCCGTGACACAGTGAAACATTATAAATCAATAAGGTGTGGGAAAAACACTTTGGTTGTTGTAATCTCAGGGTCGAGAGCTTCAAATACCTGGGAGCGTACATGACAGAAAACGGCAGAGTTCAGAAAGAACTGGGAGTGCGGCTTGGAGTAGCGGGCGCCGCATTCAACAGTATTAAGCTGTCTGGAGATAGGATGTTTACTCGGTTAATTTATTTTTATTTTTTACATGTATAATTTACATTTAGATCTATGAAATATCATTGAAATACCATGAAATACCATACAAATTATGACCATTATACCAATTTCACTGCAGGTTTTTGAAGAAACATATTTGATTTAAATTCAAGATTTTTTAAATACTTTCATAATATCGTTTCTATTCACTCCAATATCTGTACTTTCCGTTCTGCAGTATACTCGTAAGTTGTGATACCCTGAATCATTATTTTATGTGCGGGTTTCCAGGAGCTAGCTTGGTAATAATAAAAAACATACCCAGCAGGGAGATAAGATGCAATTAGGGAAAATCATGAAGATTGCAATATTTGAGTTATTGATGGTTGAGTTATGTTTCCATTGAAAGCAATACTCGGCTATAAAGCTTTAGGGCAGAAGTGGTTAGCGCTCGAAAGTTAAGTTATCGCGATACAAAAGGAACAAAAAAGCCGTAACGACCTACCTAAAGCTTGTTAAAAGAAGAAGAGGAATGAAAATTATCTTTTTGCAACATCATTTGGAATTTAACACTTTGACAGCCGATCACTGAATGGATACGTGATCTCTAGTTAGCCGCGCATTTTACAGCGCGCTTTCTATTGTACGCCGGCGTTTTTAGGCGACTTTGTAATATTTTTAGGAAAATAACTATTAAAGTTACAAGCGCAATTTTTAACATTTTAAAGATCGTATTATGCATTATGAGGTTGAAAATGGAAAAATGGATTTAATGTTAGCACTTTATAACAATATTAGCGTGAGAAATAACATGTTTATGAAAGAAAAAAAACTCTGACATACCTACTGGCGAGCGGCGCGGCGAGCCAACCAGCCGACAGTAGAGAGAGTGCGGACAATCGCTTTGACTCCCGCGATCTCATACAATGTCAGCCCAAATGAGCTACCGTACTGAAGCGTAAGACTGAACATCTTACCTTCATGTAAAATAAATATATCAAATATTTATTGCCCTATGCACTATAAAACTAATTAAGGTTTTCATGCCCCATTGTCTCATTGTGTCGTATTGTAAACTCAAGACAGGATCTGGACTTCTTTGGTGTAAGTCTATCAAGACTTAAACATTCACTGAAGTAGACCCGATCCTGTCTTGATGTTGTGTCCACATTTATTCTCACTGTCTTAGCTTCACCAATTTAATGTTCTGTCACTTATATTTACTGCTTGTTATCCTTTTTATGCTTAACTCTGTATTTTAAAAATGGATTTTTCTGTAAAATAATTTTATATTTTTTATTTTATTTTTAAATTTCAATATTGTATAACATATAAAGAAAACAATACATGTCCTACTGAGTTGCCTACTGCAACTCGTCAGTAGGTGCATAAATACAAATTCAACTAAAAATAAAACTACACAATACATACCCTAGCGCACAAAAAAATTAAAATACATATAAATAAAAATACAATTCTAAAACTCAATATAATAATTCGCGCTCTAGCAACCAAGTTCTCAGCACGCGTCTTTCTTTTAAGCTTGAAAAATTAATTTTTTTTTAAATACTTCTTGGTAGCATGTTACAGATCTTTGGTATACTGTACTGAAGTCTTCTCTTACCATACTTGTTATTATATTTAGGAGAACTAATCCTTCAGCACTCGTAAAAACGAGTATTGTAAACATGCACCGGTCTGTGTGTTATACTCAAAAAGGGATGCGTGCTAGATATTAATTTGGACAATAATAACAGCCTTAACACATAAAATTTTTACAGACTTATATAATAAGGATATCGAAACATCGTGTCTCTGATAGTATAGATGTTTTTTAATTAATAATTTGACCATCGAATATTGTGAAAATTTTTAACGAAATTTAATATTGGTCCATCACACGAAAAATCCCAAGAAGTTATAGCATAAAAATTTGATTCGGCCAGCGACAAATATATTATTCAGTACTAGCAGGGGCATGAAAATTAATATGTAAATTTTATCTACAAACCTGATCTAAGTCTATTGCATAGCTTTTGATGTACATCCCATTTAAAATTGATAATCTATAGTTAAAATAAATATAAGTAAAATAAATATAAAATAAATATTTAAATAAAAATAAAATAAAATAAGATAAAAAAATTAGAGAGTATAGTTTTAATACTTTTTCAAAAATTATCGTGAAAACGTAAAGGCTAGTATAGTTAGTACTCTCAATAGAAACATTCATGATACAAATTTAGAGAAGATAAAGTATTTCAGTAAAATACTGTTATTTCTTCTTGGCGGAAGTACAAAGACATAGAATATTAAAAAAGTTTAGACGTGCCTGAGATATTAACATACTTAGATCAACGTAAAGTTTCCAGCGCTAATTCAGCTTTTGTACGAACAACACGGAATAAATATTGTTATATTTAACAAAATGATTTATCTTCTGGATGTTGATAAACATTTGTGATTAATAAGTTTATACGAACAAATAATGTAGGGGCTTTAGTTGCTTTGCTTACTCACTAAAATTAACATCTGGGCGTGTTTGTATATTTTTTACTGTAAATTAAATTTATTTCTACATTAAACTTTAAATTTTTAAATCAGTAATTCAATTATTTAACACATTTGATGAAAATCTATTAGGGCTTTTAACCTATAAGTTCTGGAATATTATTTTGGTATCTCATTGACAATTTAGATTTAACGTGTTTAAATTGTTTTCTTTATAGATATCCAAATTTTAATATTGTTTATTGTGAAAATTTTTAATATTTTTTATTATTTTGGGAACATAATAAAAATATTATCTAGGTGTTCACAGACCTGTGATAAAACTATCTCCATTTCGTTGATTATTTAAAAATACGTGCCTGACGATTTATTTAAATTTAATTTGGTCAATTTTTTGTTAAATTAAAAAATATATTCGATTATTAGCTTTTAATTTTTTTCCTTAAATGATCACCATTATCACTTTCCCCCCTAATTTGATACCTAATGCGACACGGTACAACGCGACGACTGCGACACGGTACAAATTCCAACACGGATAATCCCAAAAAACAAAGCAAATAGAGTTAACAACCACCTTGAAAATCTACTCACATATTTAAAAAAATGATTTAATTCAAAATTTTTCCTTCAGTTTTCTTAGTTCAGCCACCTTAAGGCGAGGGTCCGGGGTCCCCCATACATTCATGTACGTCAGGGCAAAATTCCCTTGTACTTCATGGTTCATTAAATAAAAATGAAAAAAATATGACGTAATAATTAATTCTTTTTTCTAGTGAATTATCTGACTAAATTTTTATTTAAATATTTCGTTGAATCACAATTAATTTAAAGAAACCCCCTGTTTTTAATAACATTTAATAAATAACACAAAAAACAGTACGTATAGATTTTTAAAAAAAATGTATTAAAGAATACGTATATATCTAGTGCATTATCTGATTAAAATTTGTAAAACATTAGTAGATTTTTGATTATATTAAATTCCGTAGATTTTACTACATTCAATTTGAAAAAGATTATCGTGTATTTTTTGTATACCTACGCGATGCAAATAATAATGAAACCAAACGGCGCGACGTTCGATCGGATTTTGGTCGTGTTTTAACGAGCGCTCATCCGGCGCTTACTACATTTTACAATTAACAAAGGGTGGTGGACCTAGTAGCCCCTTAAAGAAGATCCTTAATTTCAAAAATATATTATTAAAACGCTACACATGCTAATCTTAAGTCACAATCGTTAAATGAGTCTAAGCTAAGGTTTAATTGTTGTCTTTGCACGAGACTCGAGTTTAAATTAATGTCTTAGAATATAATATTAGGAAAAAAAGCTTCTATCTTAGAGTAATAACGCGCAGACTATAGAGGGGCCCTAACGGTCAAAAACCATTCTATGATTGTCAAACACGAAGTTGGCTATAGTTTGCAGCAAAACAAATGCCAATGTTTTTTACAAATGCCAATGCGGCCTTGGCATATCGACAGTAATCAACTGTCACTATCAACAGTAAACATACTTTAATTTACAAATTGATCACCTAAATTAAGAAAAACTGGTAAATAAATGTAAATATGTTGATAAAAGGAAAGTTTTTATACAAATAACCCCCATGTTAGGAAAATATATGCCAAAATCAATGTAAATCAAAAATAATTATTTTTCGAAATCAATTACCTGTGAAATGTGACTCCTTTAACATCTTTGACACTCTTACTGCTACAACCAAGCATACTACAATTCACCATTGCCGTTTTTGATGATTAAAATCAGGAAGTATCCACGTTATTTACTAGCAAAGCGACGAAAGTGACAGTTACGCGTCTGTTGTCAAACAAATAATAATGGCCGCCAGCAGAGTGAAGTTGTCGCTAACCAAAAATTTGCAACACCACCGCTCTATGGGAAACGGAGAAAGGGCCTCTCTATAGCCTGCGCGCGTCATTACTCTAAGGCTTCCATACAGTAATTTTTAGCGAAGAACGTATTTTTTCGTTAGCGCTTTTTCCTACTTTACTATTTTCGAGAAAGGTGACTACCCAATTTTGTTTACACTATTTTTCCCCCCTTTTCTTAATATGTTTTACTTTGTGAAAAACGTCAAGAAAACACAAACTTTATGTACCAATTTAAAAATGATTTCTTCAAGCTTAAGTAAACTAAATTAACAATTTAATAGTAAATATTTTATGCTGTAATCTATTAGTAACAAGAACTAAGAGTCTTCACTTTCATTCATTTTACATAATCACGTTGTTTTGGGCTGACATTTCCCACGATTCCCTACATACTGTGACAAAGTCAAAAAAGAGAGAATACTTACATTTTTGCAAGAATAAACTTGAAATCTTCAATGTCATGGATCTAACAACGCATTTATAAGAGGAAACGGTCTTAGCTTATGGCGCTAAAGACAGCTTTTAAATAAAAGGTTTTGAGAATTTACACACAATGCGTTCAAAATAAAGCATAAACGAATTCACTGTGTATTTTATCACGGCTTAGTTAATAATATTTGCTTAGATTGAGGTAAATTATTAAATGTTTTTAACAACTATCAAAATAACTTTTTTTTAAATATTTTTTTTTCAGATTTCGTTACACATCGTCTAGTTATAATATTTGTACTGTAATTTACTGTGTAGTGTGTGTAACGCACACACTGTTGTAATTTTAGCTGCTTGACTGCGATTCAAATACTTGTATTATTCTTAGATCGTTTTGGTATACTTCTATCTTCCTAGTTCATTATTATGTGTAATAAAAGTTTAATAATTTGATTATTGATTATGTCATTTTGGTGTAATTATCTACAAAATCTCACTTAGCAAATAAAAATGAAATCTTCCTCGAATTCCTTTCTTCTTCTGTCTATTACTGCTTCGTATCTTATTGTCAATTTCTTTTTATGATTCGTATTATTTTCATACTACCTTGAGCTCTGAATATTTCCCTTTTCCCTCTTATCTTCGTCAATTTCCTTAAATTTATTAAGTGTCTGTTCAGATTATATTGAATACAAAGCAATATAATAATTACACTGGTTCATTAACTTACTGGGCAATATTTGACGACATCGAAAATAGATTCTCGCTTTTTTTATGGCGCTTTGTTCTTCAAGAAAAAAATAATGATTATCCAATATCTACCTGTTTTTCTTTCTTACTGAATAAATATTTTTTACGGAATAATATATACTAATTCACTTTAAATACACTTTACCAGGACTAAAACCTATTGTCCGTCTCGTGCTAGAGTAGTACGCGTGTTTGGCACTGTGAATGAGGTCGAAGGTTCAATTTCCGACGGTGTATCATCAGCAGTTCTCATTTATCAACAAATCGGAAAATTTCTATCAAGAATGAAGAATTAACCCCTCGCCTTGCGGTGATGTAGCCCGCGTTAAAAAATCTCACTAAAATAATTAATATCTCCGTAAATAATCATAAAATAACAGTGGCATTTTCGCTAGTCTTCAATCAATTTTTTTTACACAGGTAAAAAAATATTTGACACATAATAGATTTGTAGGTAATCACTTAAAAAATATTTTTTACCTGTATGTTTAAGACATTTCATGCGAACATCGTGTATTTTGCAGTAAACGGAGGACTTTTTGATTTTTTTAAATGCGTTTTTAAACTTTTTTTTTTAACGAGTTCTTATGGCAGACAGAGATAATGAACTATATGAAAAATACAGTTGTAAAAGTCATGAAACAATATTTTGTACGATTAACCCGAGGTTACATCACCGGATGCCGTAGATCGTTTCAAACACAGTGCTTTAAGGGTTAAACAAAAAAATACATTTGTAAAAATGTCCTGACAAGGCAAAACAGTTGTCAGTAAATAAAAATTAAATAGAACAAAAAATGGAGTTTGATTTAAAATAATATAATAATATTATGGACTTTTTAATAAAATAAATGCAACTCAATCAATTAAAAAAATACAAACTAACAAAACCTTCGGAATGTGGAACAAATATAGTTTTTTCAATGATCAAGTGATGGTGTTTTTTTAATAAAAAAAAATAATGGAGATATTTCGTCTTTTTGTGCCAATTTTACTCAGGAATTGTTCAGTTTAGTGAATAAAGTTATTACGAGTATTTACTTTATCTCAATATTTTAAATATTATTTACAATAGACATGCTCCATTTAGCCTAATATTAGAACTTGTATGGGTATATACGAGTATACAGAGAAATGCGCTTCAAACTCTCTGACATCAATTGTTAAAATACATGGAAAATTGGACGGTAAAAAGGAAAAAGTTACCTAGCGACATAATATTATGTGCAAAGGAAAATAATAACCAAATTACATAATTTCATGTGTGATACCTTGGACTGGTACTGAATCATAAGACTGATCATATTACCTTCTACTTAAAAAAATAATCATTGCACTTAGTGTGCCGATGCAGTGCCCTATGCACCATTGGGTGCGTATAAGGGGGGACATAATAATTGTGTCACTCGATATAATGACTATTGTGTCATCATTTTCTTTTGCACATATTATTACGTTGCATAGTATTTTTTTCCTTTCCAGCGTCGATGCTTATATATGTGTATAATTTGCACATTATGCTTGCAGACCGTTTAACGATGCAAACAACATTACGATTTTTGAGGTTTAAAAGTGTAAGGAGTAAAAAAATAAAGTGCACTTTTTGCCGTTGTTAGAGAGTTATTTGTTATTTTCTAGCTGCAATATTTTATAGCGCAAATTACCACACATTCCGCTTCTAAGTGGTTGGCATCGTCTAAATTCCCCGCTCTCTCAAAGTAATTCCCTTAAATCGGCCATTTTTGTGTGCAGCTTAGTAATTTTCCAAGCGGACAGCGCCGATCTTGATAGCGGCCTTAAATCTGCCTCGCCGCAACCGCGACTATCTACCACCGCTGCCGGACCACGGCGTCAACGTCCTTTACTAATATTCGTTTATTATATTTTTATTTCATTTAACCGCCTCAACAAGCCAGGCCAGGAGACCCAAAAAGGAAATCCATTGCTACACGGGATTGAAATTTAAAAATACCCAAAAGATAGCTTGCTAAATTGAATACAAATGAGGATGTTTTAGCATTGTCACGGAGTTTATTACTTCTGCAAAGTAACGATAGTAACTCATCAGTCTTTAACATTATATTTTTAAAATAAATCATGCGATTTAATGGAAATAATGAACTTTAATATCATAGATGAAATCTTTTCATCCACGGCTTCTACATCCTAGGATATAGTTTATTTATTATAGTTTATAGATTTATTTATTATCTAAATACTAATAATTTTAGCTCGCAGATTTAAAAAAGAACTGAAAGTAGCAGGCGCCGCATTCAACAATATGAAAGCTGTCTGGAGATTGGATGTTTACTCGGTTAAAAAAGAATAACGCCTGCATCACACCTGTTCTCCTCTATGGCTGCGAATCATGGCACCTAACCAGGGCCCAAAATAGCAGACTTCTGAGTTTGGAGAATAGTGTCATAGAAGAATAACAGGTATGCAGTGGTTTGACTTTGTTAGGAACACAGAAGTGAGGCGACGGCCACAGCAACCCTTGGTATCTACTGTCATCAAGGCGTTTCGGCTGGCTAGGCCACATACTACGTATGCCTGCTGGGAGCCTTTAGCCATGCTTACCTGTTTTACAAAGCATCAGGTTCTCGGCGTCCTGGACGTCCACTGTTGACGATTCGCCGACAGTTTGCGTCGGAGCTGCGGGATGTGGACTTGACTTGGGAGGATGCACGGGAGCTGGCGGCCGATCGCTTGGCCTGGAGGCAGTTTGTGGATTTCATACGCTCGTAATTGTTATTTTTTGTATCTTTCTCTTGAATTTGTTAAATAAAAACTAATAGTTGTATTTAACTTTTGAGAAAATTTTATGCTTTATCGACGTACAGGTCCTGTGATAGTAGTTAAGTAGGGCGGACTCTCTGACGGCGTTTGCCCCTTACATACGTGCCCCTTCGCATAACGTAGTGAATGTACAAATTACCACCAATGCTTTTAATTTACATTTTACACTACGTAGGTACCATAACTGTACAAAAGCATAAATGACTTTTCCTCTTCGTAAATGAGAATCCATAATAAACAGAAATGAGTCTCGAACGCTCTCCCAGAATCTACTCGTGTGTTCATTTTATTAAAACAATTTCAAACGGCATGCTCTATTTCGGCCGAGAAAATATTTATGGTCAAGCCTCGAGTCTGGTGAGTGGAAATTTTCTAGATGCTCCCGTAAAATGCAGCGTTTTAAGACACAAAAGTATGAAATTTTACATCGACAAATAACTTACTGCTATGTAAAATTATGTTAAAATATTTTAAAGATGCATTTTGAATTTTCTAGGTGAAAATTTTATTAAAGTATTAGACTCGGATATTATAGAAAAAATACTCTCTATTCGTACTGAGTTTCATCTCTTAAAAAACTATTAAATATTTACCTAGTATGTTAAGTGGAAATTTAGTTGCTGAAACAACTCATAAATTACCATTCCTTTTAATCCTATTTTTTTTATTTCATTAATAGGAAAAATAACAGCTTTTATACACAAAAAAGTAGTTTATAAAAAAAAACATTAAAACCAAAATTATAGTTTTTCACATTCACTCAGTATCTCCGTTCATTTATTCACAAAAATACAATATACAAATATATATGTACATATATAATATAAAAGAAAAACAATGAAAAAGTAACCAAAATAATTACAGCAATTTACATATAATACGTATATACAGAAGAAAATACAACAAACAAAAATAACAATAGAAGCGTTCCCAGTAGACGGAGAATCAGAGGAGGGTTCATAACACCAACCCCGCAAGAAGAGGACAGTCACATACACGCAGTGCCTTCTTACTGCTCGAAAGGAAGCACAGTCCAAACCAAATTTTGGCGCACATTCAGGGAGCAACTCATGCAGCGACCCTGAGAATTTCCAAACGTGAAACCCAAATTCCGACTAACCGTTTGAAAAAATGAAAATTATTTTATTTTGATTTTGTAAGAAGGGAAACAATACAGACAAAAGGATACTAAATATAATACAAAAAATATATAAAAATAAACCTAGGTAGACCAATTGCCCTTTAAAATTGTTCACATCGTGCTTTAATCGAATGACCAAAACGCAATGTTTATGAAATGTGACATACACACAATGATTAAGTAAATATAAAAGCAAGAGTGATCACAAATATCTGGCGGACACCCTTTTTCTTGAACCCAACCTACGGAGCTTCCGAAGATTGTCCCATACCTTTCAAGTTGCTGGTCCCTGTGTATATTACGTTTGTACTCTCTGCACATACGAGAGACGAGGACTTTGTAATACCCTGTTACTTGGAGGAAAAAGCGCCTCAACTCTGAAAAATTGTCCTGGATTAGCAGCAGTCGTAAAATTGGCACGCAGACCGATTTTCACTTATTAGCGTCTGTGTCAAGGTGACTTATTTATAACTTTTATGCAAGCAACGTGCGATCGATTACTTGTTCTCTTTTTTATTTAATTTACTATTATTCATCAGATCCACATTTAACAGGCTATGTAAACATCTCATCCCCTGGCATCATTCCATAATAGAAACGATTCCTACAGAATGTCGATCGGACGATTGATAACCATCTCCGTTTCCACAGCCCCCGGGGGGGTTTTTTTCTGGGGCAAGTCCAAATGGAATGTGAGCTTGGCCTGAACTCCCTGTGAAAAAAATTGTTCCCTTTAAAAAGGGTTCCGTGGTGCGGAAAAAATCATCGCTCTGCATCCCTTGACTTCCGTATGTCGCACTAATGACACATATTGCCGGCCGTAAGATAGGTCGCCCATTAAAGTACACCCCGCTGCTGAATGTTGCCTAACACTGGACACGTACATACGACCCTCACGTCCGCTTCGTGACCCCGAAAAGATAGCGACAACTTTCATAAGCATGTTAAATTTACACAGCCTTGGCTGAAAGAACTGAGTAAAATAAATGCGTGATTCGATATACTTCACTCATAACATTGATCACAAAAAATTAAAATCTAAATAATTTATGATTATCATCATCATCATCACATCATATCCGCTTCCCAATGCGGAGCCATATGGGATTCCACAAACTGCTCCAGGCCCAAGCGTATCGCGCCGCCAGCTCCCGTAGCATCCTTCCAAGTCAAGTTCCACGTTCCCGCAGCTCTGAATGCAAACTAGGCGACGAATTTGTCAACAGTGGTCGACAGGGACGCAGGATCGCCGGACCGTCGAAAAACTGATTGCCTCGGAGAGGAGCTCATAATAGTTTATTCTGACTAATTTTTATTTTATATTCTTATTTTATTTGCGATTGTCTTGTGTGTGGACATAGAGAAGATGTATGAATTTAGAGGAAGCGAAGGAAGTGTGTCAGGAACAGAGTATATACGTTCTATCACTCTCTGCCTACCCACTACGGGGAACTGGCGCGTCGCGCGCTTATGGTTAGTTAGTTAAAGTAGTTAGGTTAAATAATTTACAATCTTATATTCCACAAACTTTTAGTGGATATGATGATCATCAAATAATTAAATTATTGGTGTAGATTTATGACGCTTTAACATATTTCATATTGATCCCGTCAGGGATCGAACACGCGACCTCATGCAGTGATATCCTTCCATGAGCCTAGCGTGTTAACATTACGCTACGAGGCAGGCACTATATATCAAAAGGGTAATGATACTCATAAAACTATTTAGGATACTTCGTATATAATTTTTAGTGATCAGTGTTATAAGTGAACTTGACATGGGAGGATGCGCTTGGGTAGAATTTCCATATGCCTCTCACATAGGCGGATCGGAGTATAGTGTATGGACGATGATGGTCGGATCTTCTATGAGTGGAATTATATAAATATATTTCATTGCTACGTATGAGGACTCAGCGTTTAAATCGTATAAATGATAGATAACTTTGCCTTCATGTGACAAGTGAACAAGATACAAAGAAAATAAAAAAATACGTTTTGCTATAAATTACTAGAGTTTTAAAAAATACGTAAAATTGCGTCCCGATACTTATTTACTGTCACCAAATGTTACTCTACTACTCTCCTTTATCCCGAACCAATACGTGCTATAGGGCACTGCATTAGTAAAACACAGCTGAATGAGTAATTTAAAATTTTAAGTTATTCATTCGCAACGTATATATTCTACAGCGTTGTGAATGTTTTATAAAGGAAGTAAGCATTTCATTTTCCTCAAGTCAGCCTCTTCGCACATTTACGACATTTTCAATACTGCCATTAATTCCTTTCTTCGCTAGGTGTGGGGGGGGGGGACTTCTTCTTACTGTTGGTCTTAGCAGTTTTGTATCGTGGGTATAATGAGGTTTTTATGAAAAAACGAGCCTTGGAATTGAAAGGAAATAAAAATAACAGTATCGAATTGCTAAGACCATTATTGGTCATTAATGACTTATCAACCATCACGCCATTTCTCCGAAGGGGTGGGCAGAGAGGATAGAACGCCACACCACTCTGTCCTGGCACACTTCCTTAGCTTCCTCCACTTTCATACATCTTCTCATGCACGCTCGTCGATAATTCCGACTTTTCACATGCCCACATTCAAGTATTTGTTAAACTTGATCATGCACATGCTTTTAGCCGGTCTTTCATCATTCATTCGCTCCACATGACCAAACCATCGTAAAAGACCTTTCTTAATTTTGTCGATAAGGTTTATTACATTCTTCTCTAATTGCGACGTTAGTGCATCTATCATCCATAGTTTAACCACACATTTGCCTGAAGGTTAGCATTTTAACAGCATTCAATCCGTTTTCATTCTTTATTTTCCAGTACCATGCTTCGATTCCATACATTAAAAAAATTCAATCCATTCGCGAAAACATAAAAATTCTGTTACTTCTCTGAGTAATATAATTACAATGTAAGAACGGGCGTTGTTCGTAAAGCCGAGCCGTCGAAAAAAAGAAAAATACCTTGACTAAAACAACCCTAAAAGTTAAAATGTAAGATTTAAAATTATTAATCCCATTTTACAAGTACTTAAAAATGGTCATGTGAAAAGTCGGAATAATCGACATTCAGGAGTAGAAAGAAGTAAAAATGTGGAGGAAGTGACGTGTGCCTGGACAGAGTGGTTAGGCGTTCTATCCTTCGGAGAAAGGGCATGATAGTAAGTAAGTTAAATAATATTTTTTCCCGTTACATGGCAACGTGAATTTAATGTTTGGAGATTGGGTAATGATTTCTTAAATATCAATAAATTACAATTTCTGACAAATTATTTTTACAATTTGTACACTTTACAATTTTTGTCATTTTGTTGTGTTTTCTAAACTAGCAATTAATGTGCGTAAAAATGTAAATGTTGGTCTTTTATTTATACGTTTATCGCTATGTCCGTGGAGAAAATCAAATAAATACGGTTTGGATCATATCTGATGTTTGAATTACCGCACCTTTGCATAACTCAATAATTCATTTTAATTAAATTCCTTTGACGTTATTTTCGAAAGTGCAGCGGCGTTTATCAATTTTGTTTATTAACCTGAAAATAAATAGTATTCCGTTAGCGCGAACATAAAAGGATGCACATTTGTTTGTGTTATCGGGTACAAAGCAAACCAGCTTGAAATGCAGGGGGTGTTTGGTTTTTATGTCCCTTGCTGCCCATATTTGTCGTTCAACGGCTTCTTTGTACTGACAGTTGTAAAATGTTCTAATTGAAAATAACTGGTATTCAAAATTGAAGGCTTTTGTATTTCCTAAATGTTTGTGGATTGAGAGACGAAAATATTTAGAAAATGTACAGCACTACAACGATTTGCAGGCTATTTAATTTTAGCGATTGCGATTTCAAGTGCATATCCCATTTTACGTGCATTTTGCGTGTATTTTCAAGTGCATATTTGAATTCAACTGATAGCGTGTATTTATTGATGTGGTAAAAGTTTGTTAATTTTTTAACAATGTGAAAAATTTTATCAGTTATTTTCGTATTCATTTTGAAAACAAAATCGGTAAAGTGGTTGTTTGATCCCTAAAGTATTATGATCTTGTTTTGTAGCTAAACATATATAAATATAAATAATTCATAGCCATAATCATCATTGCATATCAGCATATGGATTCCACAAACTGCCTCCAAGCCAAGAAATCGGCATTTTCCCAAGTCAGATCCGGGATCTATAAATAAGACGTCATAATTTTTCCTATAAATATTTTGTGGATCTATCAGACAAAGTGGATTGCAGTAAAAAGTTTTCGCGTACAAAAATTCCCTTTAGTAAATTCTCGTAAGTAAATAAATAAAACGGATAGTTTAATATACTGTGAGCGTCCTCTGAGCCCCTATTATTCCGAATGAAGTTTTCTGTATTCTCGCTCTCTTTGAATAAAATTTTGGGGAAAACATATTTATTCAAATGCTAACATAAATACAACCGGACGTCAAAAAGTAAGAGCTCATTTTAAATGACAATAAAACAGTTATTGTACAAGGCCTGTTAAAACAGAACGTATAAAAGCGTTTTGTTGGCATGGCAACGTAAAAGGCTCATTCTATCTCCGCGTATCTTATTTGTATTCCATTCATAAAATTCTTGTTACATCTGTCTTGTATCCTTGTCCCCCGACCGATCCATTGCTATCGACGTGTTTTATTGTGCCATAGTGAGCCTTCAATCCAATTTCCATAGACGTATATAAATGTAAGACAAAAGTTGGGACCGTCATTCTTCCTAAATCGAACATAATGCTGGCTGAGTTATGTCACGAGTGCCTACATTAACAAACATTCCTGATACTGAATTTCAATCATTCCACGCGTCGCGGTTGGTGAAATCAAATAAGCTATGATTTGTTATTTTATTAGCGGTATGCGGCATTACGGACGGAACAAATATGCAAATATTGTTGAAGCATTCATTTAATTAATATTTTGTCTACTTCGTTATGTAGTGGTTAGCGCGTTATGAAAAAGATCGCGGGTTAAATTCCACAAAGGGTCAATACGAAACATTCATTTATTAAATCGTGCCTTTTGAAATTAAAATATTTAAAATGTGATACCTAGAACTAGCACTGAAGCATATGACTGATCATTTTGCCTTCGTGTAAATTTTTTTTATCAAAAGTCACTGCCTTTGGTTTTACAAAGCAGTGCCCTATGCATAAATATTAAGTAAAATTAAATTTAGTAAATAAAAAAAAAAAAAAAAAAATTTAAAATATTGTAATCAATTATTTAACTAACCACTTTCACAGGTTAGGAAGAGGGGAACATCCCAAAAACCCATGTTGAGAAAAATCACTTGATTTTTATGTTCCTCTCTGGACTCGAACCGGAACTTCCTTGTCGTGTGTACAGGTGAGCAATAATTCATAGGAAGGCCTCCAAATATTTTTATTGGAGTTATAGTTCAAAATTTGTCTTTTGTAAAATTCATAATTTAGCAGATATAATTTTTTTATTTTTATAATAAAAAAATAATGTGAAATTTTATTTGGTTATTTTTTTATTTTGGCTCAAGCTAAGACATTAACAAAATTAAATAGATACACCCTTGTGATAATATCTTCTGAGAGAGTAAAATAACTCGGAGATATTAACCTAAGAAAAAGATAAAAAGAACTATTCATTTCATCGTGTGGAGAGTTTATCACGGGCGTTATAATTCTGGTAAGGGATGATATTAGCAGGTTGAATAATAAGCTACTATTGCCACCCCAAAGGAATTATTTCATAGGATTTAGCCAGCGAAGCGAGATGTTGACCTTATATTAGATTAACAATTATATATAATTGAATTTAGCCAAGCGGAAATATTATGTAATCTTAGACATGTTATTAGCAATATAGTCTAGGACATAATATTAATGTTATGTCATATAACTTATTGTTCATAATCTATTTAGTATTTGATTGAAGGCAGAATGAAAGAAATCAGAGTATTTTATTAACATAAGGCAGTTTGTCCAATAACATAAGGCAGATGTACTCGGTGGAGACGATGGATGCGGGCCTGGCGTGGGAGGAGGCGAGGGAGCTGGCTGGTGATAGGGTCTCCTGGAGGAATCTAGTGATGTCCACATACTCCACATAGGAGCGCGCGTGATGAAAGAAGAAGTTTGTCGAATGCATATGCTCCATAAAGGGAGCGGAAATGGATCTCTAATAATAATACTTCTACCACTACTTTACATCATCCGCGGCCCACTGGTGCAAAGGGCACATGAAGGTAAGATGATCAGTCTTACGCTTCCGTAGCAGTCCAAGGTATCATACATCAAATATTCATACGAAAGTCACATGTCCGCCTCGTAGCATAGTAATGGCGCATTTGACTACCGTCCACGAGGTCGCGGGTTCGATTCCCGTAAGGGCTCAACATGAAATATTTATTACTAATTATGATAGTGCCATTTTCTTGAAAAACCTTCCTAAGGGCACCGAGAGCAGATAATGATGATAATGTTAAACGTTCCTCAAATTTAACACTAAACCCGGAACCCAAAAACTAAAATACATATCTTAATTAATTTTTATTCATTGTAGATCCGAACGTAGGAACTTATTTCAGAGAGCACTTTCTAATGTGTATTTTAATACTTGAAAAAACATTAGAATTTCTAAATAAATCATTTTTACTTTGTGAAATATCAGGTAAGGAAAAAAATATATTACGTATTACGTATTATGTGATCACGCCCTGAAGCACTGAAACAATGATCTATTGTTATGAATACATATTATAATAATGATAGGAGTACAAAGTGCCTGGTCTAGAAGTACCTAATGTTTGTTAATTTACTGATTGTATCTGGTGATTGAAGTTTGCCATAAATTTTGATGAACTTTCGTCGGGCGAGCATCCGTTTCGCAAATTGCTCCAGTGGTCTGATTGATATCCGCTGGTCATTTGAAGGATCCTTGCGGAACGAGGAATGGTACCATTCCTAGTGCGAAAATGGGATTACAGATATCCCTCTCCCTTAGGGAACAAGGCAAGCGAGGGGTTTTAAAACCTACTGGCTTTAATTCCCAGACACGTTCTAATGCCAAGCTCAATTTACTTTGGAGGGTAAATCTTTCAAGAATCTTAAAATTTATAGGTTTTTATAAAACGGGCTGTGAAAGAATCACACACGTATATTAAATAATATGATACCATTATTAATTATTAATTCATGGATTTACATTTCCGCATATTCGATTCCATATTTTTTTTTAGTCTTATTTACTAACTAACTAACTAACAATCACGCCATTTCCCCAAAGGGTTAGGCAGAGAGGATAGAACGCCACACCACTCTGTCCTGGCATACTTCTCTTGCTTCTTCCACATTCATACATCTTCTCATGCACGCACGTCGATTATTCCGACTTCTTGCATGCCCACTTTCAAGCACTTGTTTTACTTGATCATGCCATGTCTTTCTCGGCCTTCCTCGACTTCTACGTCCAGGCACAGTCGCATCATATATTTTTTTAGCCGTTCTTTCATCATCCATTCGCTCTACATGACCGAACCAACGTAAAAGACCTTTCCTTAATTTTGTCGATAATGCTTATCTCAGCCTTGCATTCTGCTCTAATTTCAACAATAGTGCACCTATCATACATAGTTTTACCACACATTCGCCTGAGAGATCGCATTTCAACTGCATTCAATTTACTTTCATCCTTATTTTTCCAACACCATGCTTCGCTTCCATACATAAGGGTTGGTTCCAGAACTCCATTATGCACTGCCAATTTAGCCTCTTTTGATAAGCACTTATTAGATATACCGACTTTAAGGCACCATTAATTCTGTTACCGGCACTAACCCTCCTTTCAATGTCCTTGTCCATATTTCTATCACTTGTGAACATGCTTCCCAGATATACAAATTCTTCCACCTGTTTCAAGCTATCGCCATTTACTACAATCTTACACTTAGTCATATTTTCATTTCTTTAATAAACCATAACATTCGACTTTACGCACGAAAAATATTGTTTATTTTTAAGTCGTTTCATTATTTATGATTACGTATTGTGTTTTCCCGGAGCAGCTTTCTATTTAAGAGAGAAAGCCTTCGTTTTCAAATGTAAGACCGTAAAGTATTTTTACATTTTGAAATGATCTAATTCTATCTCTATTTATACAAGGTAATGAAATGTTGACTTACGAAGCTTCAATGAAAAAATGATCATTCTGTTTGACAAATTACATTTTTTTTCAAATTTTGGGGTAAATTTACTCAGATGATTTGTTATTATTAAAATGTCAGCGCTTTTTATTATGTAATCAGTTCCAGGGTGATGATAGATCATCTCTTATGGTAAATGTGGAGTTTTCTTTGAATTAGTTCACAAAAGTACCTCAGAAACATTGAAAATAATAAAACCTATATTTTTCACCAAGTATATATATTTTTTGGAATTTTCGAATAGTTGTCAACATTTTAGGAGTGCCGTGGTTTGACTTTGTAAGGAACACAGAGATGAGGCAACGGACACAGCAACCCTTGGTATCTACTGTCATCCGGCGAAGGCGTCTAGGCCATATACTACGCATGCCTTAACCATGCTTGCCTATTTTACAAGGCACCAGGTTCTCGGCGTCCTGGTCGTCCACTGTTGACCATTCGTCGGCAGTTTGCGTCAAAGCTGCGGGATGCGGACTTGACTTGGGAGGATTCACGGGAGCTGGCGGCCGATCGCTTGGCCTGGAGGCATTCTATCCTCTTTGCCTACCCCTACGGGGAAATGGCGTGATGGTTAGTTAGTTAGTAAGTTAATTATTATTGTGTTGTTTTATTAGTGCAATCTCTGGACTGGCAAATTGGACTGTAATTCGTATTAAGTACAATATATTATTACCATTGTACTAAGATTAGTCTAATGCGCACTTTACACGGGACCGAAAACTATACAGTTTCTTTTCAGAAATTTGAAGAGTCTGTCAAAAGACACGCTAAATATAACTTTATATATTATGGTTATTTTTTAAACGCGATCTCAAGTTATTATTAGTGTTTTGTAATTCTTTCTATTGTGGTAATATTGCATGCCAATTTTTTGTATAATAATATAAATAATAATCAGCTAACTAATTTATGTAGCGCCATTTTTGTGAAAAATCACCTCACAATTTAAGATTATTTAACTTAATCTTCTTGCGGTAGACTAATTACGCATCCTGGGAATTTGCATGTGAGATTTTAAAAAGGTGCGTTTTTATTGAGATCAAAATTTACTGGGGCTAAGTGCGTAAGTGTGAAGGCAGTCAATTTCAGCAGAAGGCCAGCTCTGCAAAAGCACGATCGCCAAATTTGGTGTTTGGACTTCGCCGGGTTCACAAAGTCTTACTCTGGCAAATCAAGTGCGGATTTTAGAGTTGACTGTCTAGGGTTTCTGTTCTCTGCAATGCAAAGGAAGGCATATATTTATATTGTATATATTCTTATAATACTTATCTAAATTATTGTAATATTTTGTCTGTTATTGTAATATTTGTCCCAGAATGAGTTCTGTAACTCAAATGGGAGTGCAAACTAAAGTAAAGCCATTTTAATAGGTCACATTTGACATTTGTCAGTTTTAATAGTGAGGTGACCTGCTTAACATCAATTAAAGTGAATGAATCGATTCGGACTTCACGCATAATATTTATATTATGTGAAGCGAATTCAGTTACCATGAAAAAGTATTTATAAATACTGTTATTTTATTTTAAAAATCATAAATCGAACAAAATAAGATAACTACAAACACCCAGACCAATTGAGAAATTATTCATCTATGGTGAAATATTCCTTAACAAGTAATCATTCGATTCTACTTATCAACATTCGATTTTTTAGGGTAACACCTCTAGAAGAAAGGTTCGCTGATGCAACATTGTAACGACGCGACGTTTAGAACAGAAAAAGTTTATTATGTTTCGAATGGTTTATTAGTGAAAGTAAATCGTAAAATTACCTTATTTTGTCAGTATTATAATAAATATGTAATCGTTATTGAAAAAAGTTAAGTAATTGTGTAGTTATAACTATATATCGGCCAAAATTGAACTCAAGATGAATGTAGCCAAGACAAAATTGATGACAAACGTCAACACGGATGGAAAAATTCTACCTGTGGAAAAAGTTGACAACTATGTTTATCTTGGTCACAAAATCACCATCGGCAGAGACAATCAGACCAGCGAGGTGGATAAGAGAATAAATCTCTCTTGGGTGGCTTTTTGAAAGCTAAATTCCACATTCCGAAGCTCCATTCCCAATTCACTCAAAACTCGAGTATTCAACCAATGCATTCTACCCGTCCTTACTTATGGCGCGGAAACAATGACTCTGACCAAGCAATTTTCCCATAACTTGCAAGTTGCACAGAGGAGCATGGAGAGGATTATGCTTGGAATAACATTAAGAGACCGAAAAAGGAACGATTGGATCCGATGCCAGACAAAGGTCTGCGACGTGGTGGAGCGAATTGCTTGGTTGAAGTGGAAATGGGCCGGTCACATAGCCAGAATGATGGACGACAGATGGACGAAACGCGTTCTGGTGTGGAGACCGAGGAACCAGAGGCCTCAAGGACGTCCACCGATGAGATGGGTGGACGACATCAGGAAGTCTGCTGGTAGACAGTGGATGGGGACGGCGCAGGATCGGGAGGAGTTGAGACGGCAGGGGGGGGGCTATGTCCAGCAGTGGACCTCAACGGGCTGAGATGATGATGATGATAACTATATAAAAAAAAAAAAAATATTTTGTACCCGCCCTTACAAGGTTATGTTGTTGAATCTTGTTGAAGTGTCAAATGTGACCTATTAAATTGGCCCAACTATAGTTTGTACAAAAATAATAAATACATTTTTTTAAATATTTAGATTACCAAACCAATGTTAATTTCGAATAATTCCGTCATTCCACAATCTTCTGTGATAAAAACAGAGCAAATGTATAATTTAAAAAAAGGTTCGTTAAGCCACCTACCGTACACTATTATTGGACACTTATCGTAAGTGTAGTTCGTAAAACTGATTTACATTTTACAATCTACGGGAGCCCAATTAATGCGCGCCTCTAATCGTCATAATGGCGATGATTTGGAAATTCAGAAGGCGTTTCGTTAACGAAACGGAAAATAAAAAAAAAAACGTAAATGAGACCTAACATTAAGTTAGAAATAACGAAATGAAAATGAGATATTTTCACGCGACACAAAATTTACATTAGGCGTGTTACTAAATTCTCCTGTTCTTTGTTCATTTCTCTCTCTTCCGATTAATGAATACGCGTCTAGAGTGTTTGTACATAATATATGTCAACGTGTTTACTTTAAAAGACATTTTTATAATCATTTTACTAGCATTAGGTTGAATTTTAAGGTTGAATGTTCTTACCATTTGACATCTCAACAGAGACTAGAAGTTTGGAAGGGAATATGGATATCTAGGCGTTTACAAGGCTTATGACCTGTCATTGGCTGGGTTAAGTGGCCACTTGATGTATAACAATTAGATATCCATATTCCCTTCCAAACTTCTCGTCTCTGTTGAGATGTCGAATTGTAATTATTAGCCCGTAATAAGTGAAATCCAGTTTTTGTCTACAAGTATTTGGACACACTCAAAATGTTGTTTAAATGATCTTGTTTAGAAACAGTTTATAATTGATTTACGAAAAAAACACACTTTTGTTTTGAACTGCTTCTTTATTTTTAAAATTCCAACCGGTTTTGGAGATTCTACTCCTTCTTTAGGGTTTTGTCAAAAAATAAATTAACGCTAAGGAATAAATCGCCAACTAAACATTTTTAAGCCTGAAAAAGGGGTGGTATCTTCGAAACCTGTTGGCATTTTAAAAATAAACAAGTAGATATGTAGTTTAAAGCAAAAGTGTGTTTCATTTCATAATTATGGAAAACTACAAAGTGAGTGCTACAAACATAGAGTAAATATTTTTTAATTATTTATTTTATTTCTTACGGAGCTCATCCGCGATACATTTTGTAAAAATACAAGGTTAAGTTAAAAGTACATGTATATTATATATTTGTGTTCCGGGAGATTTTAGATTTACTTGACTTGGGAGGATTCACGGGAGCTGGCGGCCGATCGCTTGGCCTGGAGGCAGTTTGTGGAATCCATAAGCTCCACATAGGGAGCGGATATGGTATGATGATGATAATGAGATTTTAGAGGTGCTTTGGAAGGTGGATTGATACGGGGGTAGAAGATGCACGGTGACAGGCGGCCGATAGCTGAGAATGGAGGTAGTTTATAGAATCCATATGCTGCACATAGAAAGCGGATATGGAGTGATGATTTCAAAGTCACCTTATATTTCAGTATTAAATTTACGGCATTTTACTGAATAGACGGGTGGGTAGCTACTTGAAATAAAATGCGTATTTTATTTATTTTTCTGTTACTTATTACAAAATGGATTATTTTACAAGCAAACTTAATAAATCCGTTACTAAAATACCTGTTTTCGGTTTCTAGAATAGCTTTTGATTATATAAAAAAAATAGAAATACCCATTGCTTACTGTACCAAATGTTTTAGATTAATGGGATTTAATACTAATTGTTATTAATTTTTAACCACCTCAACAGGCCAGGAGGCCCAATTACAGAGGGGAACAACGTCACAAACACCCAGGCTTGAGAAAAATCACTTTTGATTATTTGAGTTCTCACCGGGAATCGATCCCGGAACCTCCGTATCGTGAGTCCAGCGTCTTAAACATTACGCTACGGAGGCCGCCGCTATATTAGATGATACTTTATTTAACAGCCAAGGAATCAAACCCGAACCATTATTGTAATAATGCTCCCCTGTGGTTCACCCAAGTACCTACCTTATTTTAAAAAAAGCTATGAATACTTGTTTACTTTCAATTTGACATCTCAACAGAGACTTGGAAGAAATTTGGAAGGGAATATGGATATCTAGGCGTTTACAGGGCTTATGACCTGTCATTGGCTGGGTTAAGTGGCCACTTGATGTAATCTCACTTGCAATCATAAAGGTTTCTGCTAAAATGCTTAGCAATTTTCTCAATGGATGACAGAGAGTGTTCACATGTGAAGCGTCGCGCCATTTTATTGTATATTGGCGAAATGGCGAATGTTGTAACACATCAAGTGGCCACTTAACCCATCCAATGACAGGTCATAAGTCCTGTAAACGCCTAGATATTCATATTCCCTAACAAATTTCTCGTCTCTGTTGAGATGTCAAATTGTAATTATTAGCCCGTAATGGGTGAAATCCAGTTTTTACACAAGTATTTGGACACACTCAAAATGTTGTTTACTTTATTCATCTACGAATGAAGCGATGATTTAAAATGCTTAAAAATTTTTACGTTTTTATTTTACAAATTAAAAGAAAGATAGAAAAAATTACTATTTAGGTACATTCATCAAATCTCTTGCAAAATAAAAACCGTTCGCTCCAGGATTTGAACCTGGGTCCTTCTGATCACCAGTCATGAAAAAAGCTTTCAATTTCGACTGGTCCTCGATAGTTGGTTGGTATATCGTACTTGACTGAGAGGCGCCAGTGATTTGATGAATGTACATAGTTATTGTGATTTTTTCTATCTTTCTCAAGATTTGTTAAAGAAAAGATGGTTCATTTTCACAAGGAAAGAAATTGGAAATATGAATAAATAACTATTTTTGAACATATTGGGGGTAATTTTTAGCGATTCCAATGGTGAAAGCAATTCATGTTCTACGGAAGGTAAGTAATATACATATATTATGTTGTGTTGAAGAGAACAGGGAGCTTATCACTAATATATCTTCATCCTATTAAGACAGTAATTAATAGTTTTAAATTTTATCACTTAATCAAATGCATAAAACGATGTAGATCAACCGCTAAGCTCAGAGGCAGTTTGTAGAATCCATATGCTCCACATAAGGAGCGGATACGGGATGATGATGATGACTATTGTACATAATTCGGAAGCAAAAGAAAGAAGATTTTTCTTTTCAAAACTTTGTGGTTAGACATCTCTCGATCTGGTCGACTGCGGCTCCCCTACGCGTAACTCGCTAACTTTGTCATTAACTTCACTCACTTTTGAATTATCCACTGAATCCCTAACTGACGAAATTCACATAAGAAAATTTTGCCAGAAGCTTGCCTTTGTGGTATTATTCTGCTGTTTGCTTTGAGTTATTGTTGTTCGTGGCTACAAGACATAGTTGAAACAAATTCTCGGCCTCCATAAAACTCGTTTTAGAGACTCTCTAATTATTGTGAGAAAATTTATTTCAATGACTCATCCAATTAGTTGTTGAATCAACAACAAATTTTACTAAATATTTTTTTTTTTCTTTTTTCTTTCAACTGTTTCCTTATAGAAAAATCAGAGATCAGTTTTAAAAAACCGCTTCACGTGTGGAAGCGGTGAATCACATTATTTTTCGCCCCAGAAGCGGTGAAAAAAAAACTTTTGTGTTGCTATAAATAAAAACACCGTTATGTTTTTTTTATTTTGTAGAACTTCTTTGAAATATTTGTTATAATCAAAACACGAGATTTTGTTTTTGAGCCCTTTAAACCACTAACTTGATAATAAAATTAGAACCAAAAAAATTTTTTTAGTTTTAACATTTGAAACCGTTCAGCTTAAAATAAAAACCTCGTTCTTTAGTTTTTAACCACTTTTTATTTACATTTTAGTTAGATACTCAATAAGGTCTATTTAATTATAATACGAAATTATAATTAAAAATTTGGGAAACAAGCGTCCTAATTTGCCACCGAATTTTATGTGAAAAATATTATTTGATGTGGAAAATATTTTAAAGAAATGCGACCGCATGCATACTCGTTAAAAAAAACTTAAAAATAACGAAATACCTCTTAATACCACCAAAATTTGTTAAAAGTCTTATACTAAAAATACACGAAGATTTTTAACCAGATTTTTCATGTATCTACATTTATAAAATGTACAATAACTCACTTCTAGTTCGATAGACTCTTGTAAGAAAGTGAGCGGTATGGCCAAAGTAATTTGTTTACCAAGTAAGCGAAGATCCTTAGCCGTAGAAGGCATTGTTGATTTTTTCAGGTGTACAGACCGTGATTTACGTCTTGATTGCCAGTTTGTAGACCGTAAGCGAAACGGCTTGTGAACATTATGTAAATTTGCTTAAATGGCAATACTGGAGGGTTGTCGTGTACTTGGGCGAATGCCTTGAGGATGTAAGAGATTAGTGGATGTCGGAAAACTGGGAAAGTTAACCCACGAATTAAGCCGCGTTGGTTTCTAACCCACCCTAGTTGGGGTGTCTTGATCCTGTCGACTAGCTAACTCGATTCTGCGTCATTGAGTAGTTAAATAGGGATGGAACTTCGTTTGGAGTATGTTATAAAGATCCAGGATGAATTAATCTGTTAAGTGTAAACTTTAAAAGTTCGAATGTGTGTTTGGTATTGAATAATGCGTCACAAAATTTTTACGAGTATGTGCATTAAAAATGTCTGTGGTAAATAAGTTGATTAACAGCACACATTCCCAGGTTGAACTTCCGAAAACATTAAAAGAATATACTGTCTTAATCCTGAATGTTCTGTGTTGTGTTCAGTAGATTTTAAAGAATCATCGAAGCCAATTTTGTTATAATTATTTAGGCATGAGATTAATAAGATTGAATAAATGTTTTATTAATTAAGATTTTTTATGAAATAATCCAGCAGTCGTATTCGGAGTTAATTTGGATTAATCTCAAACTCAGATAAGAATCAAATTATTCAAATCCCACTTATTCGTCACAATTAAGCAAATAAATTTATAGCCATTTTTCTTACTTCACATTAAAGCAAAAACCAGAAGATTGTATATTTATTGTATTTAAATTGTTAGAACGACTTACAAAAGTGAAAAAAAATCGTTATCTGAGCACAATAGTTATAATATCGCCGAAGTATAAGGTTTTAAGGACGCGTTTCTAAATTTACCGTTTTCTTAATTTACGTTTTCTCTCCAACCGATCCCTTACATAACCTCTGTTTAACACTTATCCAACCTCAAGCCCTGTTCCAACTTCTACCCAACCTATTCTAGCTAAACCCAACTCAAACACCTACACAAGCCACATTTACTTGTGCGGATAGTTATAGAAAATACTGGAGTTGGGAATCATACAAACAGATCCATTATTAGAGAGGAGAGAGGACTATCTATATTTACTTGTCCAAAGTGCATTTGGAGTTGGAAATATCTACTGGACAAATATCTTGCGTCGGGTGCTACTGTGGGAAGGCGATCGAGTAGAAAGCACAGATTGAGTCAAGCTTTTGAAAGTATCTACCACTTTCAGTTTACTGTACAATAGGGTTCTTCCCGATAATATGAATATCCTTGAAAACGATATTTTAAGTATATTTTTACAATTCCAACGATATAAAACACAATGATCAAAAATTTTGTTTTCATTTATAAATTTATGTTTTAAAAACACACGAAATTACGAGTGACTTTTAACGCCCGTTATTGGCTAATGACGTCATACTCGTCCACCGTGGAAGGCGTGAAATTCATTCCGTAGTGAGCGCCCATATTGCTGTGACGTCACACCGCATGCGCGCTAAATGGAGGATTTTGCGAGCGATTTGAAAAAGCGCTTAAAAAATTCATTTGACATCGTAAAAAATTTTAAAAAATTCCCTTGATATTGTAATTTTTCAATCATTTTTTTAAAATAAAAAAAAAAAAATCGAAAAGAACCAAATTTGGACTAAGCAAACTGTGGTTTATAGAAAGATATGTTTTCATTCGAACAAGGACTCACTAGAATTGGATTCACGTTTCCTTTCAAATTTTATAAAAATATCCGCTTTCTAGGGCTAATATCGTAACACCTCTTATTATCACATTCCACCATCTAAAAACTCCAGCACTTAGGCCAATATACGAAACGTGTGACATAGATGTCTAGTGATGACGTATATGCCTATTGATGACGTAGTGAGTTACGTAGCGGGTGGTATCTAGACACCTCGGACACGGTAGTATTTTTTCAAGCAAGGAATGACACTTCTCTGAAATTCTTTTTCGAAAAAATTTTCGTGTAAATATTGTATTTGTATTTTAAATCTGATATTATTATGAAGGTTAATGAAAAAAAACCTTTTAAGCGGATGCCCAAACATTATTCCTTAAAGTACCAAAATTTAATATTCTGGATGAAATGATAAGCTTATTTTACCCAACTAAAACACAATTCAGTTTAACTAAATTCGAAATTCTTGATTAAAATTGAAATATTTTGTTTATTTTCTTGTAGAGTAACTAATAATGTTTCTAGCTGAATTAATTTCAAACACAATTTTTATTTGTCCGTATCGTAGCATAGTGGTAACGGATTTGGCTACCGAGTATGAGGTCGCTGGTCGATTCCCGTAGGGGGTCGACATGAATTATTTATTTACTGGAGATTTTCATATCAATATTTCACGTGTGATACCTTGAACTGGTACTGAAACTTACGGCTGATCATCTTACTTTCATGTAATAAAATGATCAATGTACACTGCACTTGGTGTACCGATGCAGTGCCCTATGCACCGTGATCATGACACGTCCGTATACATATCCAACCGAGCAATTATTTACTGATGCTAAGGTACTTACAGTTCGGCAATTATATGTTAAGTCATGCTTTGTGAAATTTTGGCGTATTGACAAGTGCAGAACGCAACAAAACATGAACACTCGCTTTGCCTCAAATATAAATTATTTACTTCCTAAAAGAAAAACAACGATTCACATTTATTGGACCTAAGATATATACCCAAATGGACACACAAACCAAATTATTAACCGACTTCTCCAAATACAGGGTCGGTGTCGTTAGTTGGGATAAGTATAATGGGTCCTGTATATATTGAAAATGCCTGCACAAATATAGCTATGTAATTATTAAAATTTGGTATGCAAAAACATTATTTTGTAAATTCTAAATTTGTGAAATCCAAACTTGGTTCTATTATACTAATTATGTTAATATTAAATAATGTTTAGTACTACAATGTGTTATGTATAATACTACAATGCCCTGACTCGACACGGACTATCTAGTGAATCGGGCCGGATCATTGGCATGGGTCTCTACTGATTGAGTCGCCATCCCATTATTGCGCTTATATAAAATGTGAAATGTAATAAATAATGATCGATTCGGCATTCACTTTGTAACACTTCATAATGAATTATGATTAAATAAAACAATGTTATGTGTTACTATTAATTGGTTTATTCTATAAAAATAACCTATTCGGGAGTAACGTTCTCCCATCGACTGGTGAAAAGACACTAAATTAGAATACAGATGTTATACAGAAAAATTAAATTGCAATACTTAAGAATCTGAACACAAGGGTAACATAAATATTGATACCTAGAAGTAATAGAAAAAATAGAAAAAACACATTTTGGGACAGTGGTGATGGTGTTCAGATTCTTAAGTATTGCAATTTATTTTTCTGTATAACATCTGTATTCTAATTTAGTGTCTTTTCACCAGTCGATGGGAGAACGTTACTCCCGAAACCAGGTAGTGTAGGTAAATTGTATTTTTATAGAATAAACCAATTAATAGTAACACATAACATTGTTTTATTTAATCATAATAAATTAGTTTTGATTAGGAATTTTGGACGAAATTTTGTAGGTGTATAATCTCCATGAAACAAGATTTTAATGGATGCAAGTTTCTCTTTAGGAAAAGGGCAAATGAACAATGTTAGAAATATGGCCAGGTAGATATTTAGTACCTAAAGAATATTAACGCCTTAGCGGACCCCAGTAATAGATAAGGATATCTCATCATATTTTATGACTATGTTAAGTATAAAAAGCGTTATTATCTCCGGAATAAAGACTAGCGGAATCATTACTGCCCCTTTTCAATGGGGCGGAAAAAATGGCTAATATTCGTAGGAGGGGTCATTTGCATAAGAAAATTTTTGGCGGTTAAGCATTTTTATTATGGCAAATGAAAGGAAATGAAAAGGCGACGCTATTGACTTTCTACCAGTAGGAGGTCAAATAAATTCGCTCTTGTTGGTATAGGTGTGTGCAAAAACCGTAACCTTCATAAATTATTTATTAGCAATAATAAAGTTTAGTTATGTGACATCTATTGGTACACCAATTGCAGTTTATCTTTATCATTTATTAATTGAACCCACAATCTCATGCGTGTGTTTATAAATGGGTATTTTTTTCGAAGCGGAGATTTTAAAAATATAATAAAACACAGAAAAATAGTGATGAATATGATTGCGGGTGGTGCGTACATGGTGTAATCTGGACGTCAACTATATTCTGTTCTCAACAGAGACGAGAAAACATGGAGGGGATAAAATGGATACTGTTAAGATCAAGGTTATTACAGGGCTTATGACCTGTCAATGGGCTTATCCTTAAGAAAAGAAACACCATGATGTATTACAACATTCCCCATTCCACATAGTATTTGATAACCATATCTTGCCTATATACAGTGAAAAGGAACAAATTGTCAATTTTGTATACGAGTTTTTATTTCATCCCATTGATGGAAAATTTTAAACATTTTTCAGAAGCGACTTCCCTGATTGAAAAGTCTCTGATTTATCCATTAATAAATATTGTCATCTAATCCATCATGGTTAATGTGAAATTTTGCACATAAACATGTTAGAATTTATAACTTTACATTCAGCTAATAAACAGTAGCTGTTGAACTAATTTTTTAATCTTATCCAGTAATTAAGAATATTAATTTAAACTTGAAATGATACTTAAAAAATTTTTCAACTGATATATTAACGGATATGGATAGCAATATCACACGTAAATATACAATGTTGTCTATGCTTTTATATAAACAGGTATGAACAGAATTTGTATGGAATGAACAGGAGAATAATAAACACTAAAGTAAGTGATTTGCATTTTCTTCGGGAAATTGAAAAATTACTAAAGTTGAGAGTCCGCTGTATGATAGAACCTGAATGTATGAATATAGCAAGATGCATCAGGAAGCATGTACACTTAACCTCGTAAATGTTAACCAAGTGTGTTTAGCCAAGTCCTTCTCATTCTAGGTGCTATGCAGCTTAGAAAGACAACTGGAACTCCGCTAAGCATTCTCGAATTTAATCCATAATCTAATCAATTACTCAGATATTTCAACTGCGACAAGGGTTACAAGAACGGTTTTCTCTTTCTGACCCCATCTTTTATCTGTACTTCTCAAATAAATAGCGTAGCTGAAATTAGTCCATATGAAGACAGCTGCGGTATGGTATTAATGACTCAGAACTAACATTTGTACATCACTGCGACGAATATAATATTTAAATGAATTTAAGTCATGTTAACAACTCAATTTGAGAATTTCCCCCTCATTGAGTGTGCAAATTAGTCCACCATAGCAGAAATCGTAAACTTTGAAGGATTATTAAGATAAAGAACTATTCGATTTAACGGAATCAATGTGCCATACAACTGAATAAATTTCAATAATCAGTTAGAATCATTATAGGACAAAAGCTACTTGAGGTTACTTACTACTACTTTCACTTATTCGCACCCAATGTGCATACGGCCACTCCTATATTACAATAGTGCAGTGTGAATTTTATTGTATCCAAAAAAAAGCCGATAATATAAGAAAATAATTACTTACGAGCTGTTATATTGCGTCAAATCTCATCGAATCCCGCCACACAGGTAGAGAAAAATCACTTCATCTAAGACTCTAATGTAATGTTTATTTCACGTGTCAACCTACGATTCGAACATGTTTCCTCAGTATACTTTAGCAACTTGCGCTCACCACTAACCTGAAAAAGCGGTCAGATGGTTATTCATCAATAAATTTATGTAAGTATGTAGTGTATAAAATTCGGCCAAATAGATTAATTAAGGATGAAGATGAAGTTAGTGAACAGATTGCATATCTTAAGTAATGTAAAAATTACAGGTGACCTTTTGATTAACTCGTGTTGGTCATGTTTTTCCGTGTAACATTTGATAGTCAATATCCGTACACCCATAAACATATCCAAGGAATCAGATCAAAATAAAAACCATAAAAACAATATTTTAACCGATCCTAAATATCTTACATGAAAGAGATGTTACTTTAAAAGCATCTTCGTAGGAAATCAAAAGTTAAAGTTTTATTAGCAAGTTTATATAAATATATACCTGACATACGGTTTTTTGTCACTAAACCTTTTTGACGAGTATGAATAATTTCTGCATTACCAAGTATATTTTTCAAAGCCATTTTGAGCAGTCGTTTTTTCCCAATATGCACTTTGAGAGCTTACTCACTTACCTGTTTTTGGGAGATAATTTATCTCTTTTTACTATTCATCGTACTTTTGCCATAAAAAGAGGGGCTTTATTATTATCGGGGCTCGATAGATTTGGTAAAACTTTTGTGGTTATTCACTTGGTTACTTTATAGTTGGGATGACAATAGTGGCTTTAGTGACAAAGCTGGAACAGCAATATACAATTTATTCAAGTTCTGTGCACAAAATGGCGTTTATTTCCAATAATTTTTTACTACACAAAAGAACACTAACCATGTGGTTATCAGTGACAATACTATTATAAATCATCATCATCATCCTGAACCATATCCCTCCTATGTGGAGCATATGGATTCACAAACTGCCTCCAGGCCAAGCGATAGGCCCCAGCTCCGCGTGCCCACCACTCTCCAGTCAAGTCCACGTTCCCGCACGCTCTGACGCAAAACTGCCGACGAATTGTCAACAAAGTGGACGGACCAGGACGCGGAAGAACCTGGATGCCTTGTAAAATAGGCAAGCATGGTTAAGGCTCTCGGGAGGCTTAACGTTTAGTATATGGCCTAGCCAGCCGAAACGCCTTCGCCGGATGACAGTCAGATACAAGGGTTGCTGTATCCGTTGCTCACTTACAGTTCCTTACAAAGTCGACCGTGCACACCTAAATATTCTTTGCTACGACACCTATTTTCAAAACTCAGTAGGCTGCTATCTTGGCCCGGTCTAGGTTGCCACGAATCGCAGCCATAGAGGATAACAGGTTGTGATGCAGGAGTTATACAGGCGGGCATTTACAGTATCGTTTTCTTTAGACATTCTATTAATCCGTGTCATAAAACATATTACCATATATACAAAGATAATCCAGAAAATGTCGCAAGTTCCGAAAAGAATGGATAATTTGTAAATTGGTAAAACACCCACCTCTTGAATGTTTCCTTTTCATACTAGAGTAAATACACAAAGCGATTTCACATTTGTGTCAATTTTGATGCCTGAACAATTTTAGTAAGTTTTTCTCAACGGGGACATCTGACTAAAATTACCACAGCTATTTTGATCACATCAACTTTTTTTCAGCGGTTGTTTGTAAGATCCTCTGGATTAATATACCTACTAGAAGACGGCCGAAGATGTCTCTTCAAATTAGTTACTCATTTTGCAACCAGTAAAGTTTTAACAACATTTTGAACGTGTACAAGAAAGATTTGTCATGTATGGTTATCGGATGGTGGGCGGAATGGGCAATGTTGTAATACATCAACGTGGCCACTAAACCAGCCAATACGAAGGTCATCAGCCCGTAAAACGCCTAGATTACACATTTTTTTGTTTGTTTTTTTGTTTTAGTTTCAAGTTTCTCTGCGCTGTCTGGGTTTCAAAAATATTTGGTGTTTAAAATGAATATTTAGAACTTCTGAGGCCAGAGCGTTAGAAATTGTAGCGATTCAAAGTGAATTTCAAATTATTCCGGACGGCCAATTGTGCCTTTGAAATTTTAATATCCGTATAATTTTTTAACATTTTTTTAGGGAAACGTAAAACCGATTGAAAAAAATGCTATATATAACCATAAAAAAAAAGGTAAATAATTGCCGTCCCGATAACCGCACATTTTGCAAGGTTTTTCATCCATGGAGCCATTAGCAAAAATTAAATTTTTTCATAGAAATATAACAAAAATAATAAAAAAGTTTATCAGACACATATACATATATATAATAAAGTAATACATGATTTGTTAAATAAAAACGTGAAAATGTTAAGCATTTAAATCATCCGCTTCTTTCGTAGATAATAAAGTAAAAACACATTTTTTATTTATTTATGCGTGGCATTTTTGGGATATTTTCTTCCCACTTTAAAAATTTTTAATATTCGCGTCTTCACAAAAGCATTTTTTTTTAAATTTCAGATTCCGGGAAGCCGTAGATTTTCTCATATGATGTACTAATCACTAAGGGCAATTTATACGGGATTGTAAAACGCCTGCAGTTTCTTAATCAGAAAACTTTGCGGTTTCTGGTACCGTTTTGCTCTCCCGTAGCAACAAATACTGTGCCGTTGTAAATAGTTTTATCTTTACACGAAACAATTTAAATGTTTGTAGACATGCGCAGAAGCTGACAGTGGAGGCTTCAATGTTGCCTCTAGGTTGCTTTCGTTTCAAAACTTAAACAATGACGTCACTCCTTTTATCTAAGTAGTGTTTCGGTTTCGTATTTATTAACCCCAGTAGCCACATTTCAAGAATGTGGACCGAGTTCCATGGCATTTTAATATGGAATACAACTGTATACAATCTACATACAAGTTTCTATCGACAACAAGATGGCCGCCCTTCGTCTCTTTAGATCAGCTGTTAAACTGTATATCTGACAGTTGAAGTTAGACCGGTATATTATCTGTGCTTCCGGCCGTCCATCCCGCTTCAGTTTGCATAGATATTTGACAGATTTGTTATGGCTGGAAGAAAATACCACCTACCGCGCGCCGTTCGCCAGGACCGTTTTATGACGTAACTCCGCAAAATCGACGCATCTTAGTACAAAGTAGTATTTGGCGCGGTATTGAAATGTGCTACTTTAAAAAATCTTATCTTCATTAAGAACACATGCAAATCGTAGCAGAGAAAACAAACTGTTTTTCTTTAACTTAAAGAATGTGATTTTCGTTTTATTTTCTGCATTTAAAGAAAAAAAATATGGGCTACAGGCTAAATTATTCTAAATCTTACTTAATATACAATTTATTCTTGGGGTCGTACATCGACCAAACGATCCAAATAACCCTATTATAACCGTTTTGATTTGAGATTAACAGTGTTGAATAGAACTTAATTAACGGAAATGTTGTATTAACTTTAATGTATAATAAAGAGCCGAAAAAAGCTCGTTAATTATTAGATAAGCTACAAAAACCATTTGGAGTTTGAATCTAGCTGACCAATTACAGAAACATATCAAATTCAACTTCATATCTCATCTTTATCACAAGCTTAATTTTGTGACTATTCTTCATTTTATGATACGATGGATACAGGTTATCAAAATCGCAGTACATAGCCAATACTAGAAGAAAAATATGTCTTTAATTGTGCTAATTGAACTTAACATTTGAAATTCATGGTTTTTATAATTTTTCGTCGCGTGATGAACGCGATGGGCTACCATGCACAAGATACAGGTTCGATTCAAACGGGGTAAGTTAACAATATTTCATTATATCTTTATTCTTGCGCTGACACGAGATGATCACCTTTCCTTCTATAAAAACAACCAAATTACAAGATTTCACGACTTGGTGTTCCGTATGAAGTGCTCTATGCCCCACCGGGGGGCGGAGAAGGGTTCAGTTATTTTTTTATTGAAATGTAGGTACAATATAAAGAATTTTGGAAAATATTGTTAACAATCCGCTACTTCAGTTAGTTATTTTTAGTCGTAGTAAGACGTGGAATGATCATCCTACGCTTTATGTAAAAAGTGATTCAAGAATCACTCGCACTTGTGTACCAAAGTCGCAGTTGTCCTATCAACCATTCGGTGCGGATTAAGGGAAATTTAAGTCAGTCGTACCATTTTTATTAATTTAACTAACTAACTTACATTAGCGTTACCATCACGCCCATTCACGCCCCTCGAACGGGGTCGGCGAGAAGATAGACGCCTCATCCACTCCTGTCCTGCATACTTCCTCTTGCTTCCTCCCCATTTCATACATCTTCTCATGCACGTACATGAATCATTTCGAATTCATTACATGGCCACTTTCAAGCACGTACATGAAAGCCCCACCTTTTCCCTCGACTGTTTTAAAGACTATTGAGTCTTTTTTCAGTCCCAACAACACTCTACCTGGTTTTTTAAAGCTAATCCGCGCGAAATTTAAATAGATTCATTTTTAACTGAGAAAAAGGCGGAAGAAAGAAGGTTAACCTACGCGACCAAATGCAATTCAATTGCCCCTATCACTGTCTCTCGGCTCTCAAAGATTGTCATAAACACATTCCCCCTAACCTGCTCAAGGAGCTGGCCCAACCAAATGTACCAGTGATAGGGATTAAAAGGATATTAGTCATTCTACCCCATTTTTATTAGTTTATTTACAAACCACCACCCGCCCAACCGCAGCCTCCCGCCCGCCCCCGCCAACCCACGCCTAGAGAAGAAGCACCGGCAGCAACCTCGGCCGTAGTCCAAACCACTTCATACAAATTTCACCAGTCATCCTATCTGGCGGACGCTTTAATGGTGTACTTGATCTTGCCGTGTCTTTCTCGGCCTTCCTCGATTTTCTGAATCCAGGCCCAGTCGCATCTTTAAATATACTTCTTTTAGCCGTTCTGTATCCGGTCCATTCGCTCTTCTACGCTGACTATTAATTATCTAAACAACATTTTGAGTGTGTCCAAATTACGTGTAGACAAAAACTGGATAATCACCCATTACGGGCCTAATAATTACCAATTTGGACATCTCAACAGAGACGAGAATTGGAAGGGATATGGGATATATGGAGAGTGTCCACATGTGAAGCGTCGCGCCATTTTATTGTATATTGGCAGATATGGATATTCAAATACTAGGTGTACATGGGGAATGTTGTAATACATCAAGTGGCCACTTAACCCAGCCAATTGACAGGTAATAGCCATGTAACACCTAGATATCCATATTCCCTCTGCCAAACTTCCTCGTCTCTGTTGATCGATGTCAACGTTAATTGATTAAACTCATAAACTGTTAACGATTACGATTTTTTTTGTTTACGTTTGCTATTTTGAACAATGGTCGTGGGTTTTACGGTGGTAAATAATAAAAACAGAATGCCAGACAGAATAACGGTTTTTGTCTGCAACCGGAAAACATCTTGAATTAATACACTAATCTAATTGCGGGGTGTGTTATACAAAGTCAGATAGAACACTCACATTATTTACTGAACATTAAAAAGTCGACTATTAATAAGCCAACCGTTTTACTACCGAAAGCCAAAATCTTACCCTAAAATCAAAACTCAAAAACTATGCAAAAATTATTAGTAATGATGGCCATTTACAGGGGTGTAACCAAACTCAGTAGTACAACCCCAAAACTAGTGAATATAACATCGTATTGGAGAAGGGAAAAACGAATTGTTAATTATGAACTTTTTAATCTGTAGCTTAAAATAAATTTTTTTTTTCTATCTATCCTCATCACTATAAAGTTATCAATAAGTAAAGTGAAGATTCAATACAAAAAATGCTCAAAAATCTTAATAAAACACGTTCTTTTCTTTTTTTTACAAAATCAAAATAGTATTCTTTAATTTAGACTAAATTACACGATATTTGATAACATTTTGATAAACAAAATACTAAAAAAAACATATCACTTCGTACAGCACAAATTCTTTCTCTCTAAAGACTAACAGGGTCAAATAAAAATAAAAAATTCTACAAAATCGACTCCAATATGATGTTAGATTCACGGGGGGGATTGTTTATCCCGCTTGTACATCGAGTTTTGTTAACACGGCCTGTTAGACGTGTCCTTTGGAATGGGCCCAGTAATGATTATGTCACATTTTAAGATAGTACCTTTATATCACTAGATTCAATTTTCGATATAAATCTATTGATCTGAATAAAAGTGCATAAAAATTTTTTCAGTGAATTTAATATACGTAAGCATCACTTTTACTCGTAATTACTTTTAGAGGAGGGAGACGAATAAATACTAACTTGAGAAAAATAATAGTCTGTTTCCACCGGGAATCGAAACTTGTTATATTTTTTTTTTCAATCCACAATCGACCCCATTGGTCATAAAATGGAATCATTTGTTTCACCCTTGGCTTGGGGGAGTCGTTCACTCAATATCTATATGTTTTATTTTTTTTAAATTATTTTTTATTGTTTCATCGCCCGTAGTGAGTTAACATAATATTTTTCAAAAGTTACACAGTAGGTTAGCTAAATAGCACACAAAAACAAAAACGAAATAATACATTAATATTACATATCATTCAAATATCTATTGGAAAATATCTATGATCATGTAAAACAATGAAAAAACATATACAAAAAATAAAAATTTTACGAGATAACTACTAACATAATACCACAGATGGCTAGTGATGTAATATATGATATATTATGTTAGATACATTATAATTATTCATAATAAAAGAGCCTTAAAAGGCCCTAGCGGATTGGCATAAATGGGTAATTTATAACTTATTTATTGAATAACCAGATTAATTTATTTATGTGATATTATTGAGTCCTCCCAACAGAGACTGCAGAGATTATTATCTGGAAGTAGGAAATTATTTTTTTAATTATAAATATTGATTGTCACACCAGTAATGTTTTCCTTTTTTACTTTTAAACATATTATATCATTTAATACATTCTATTCCGCGTAAAGTGAACTAATGCAATATCCACAGCCAATAACACTCGAAACTCTTAAAAAACTATACGTGTCGCGAAATCTCACATTCAACCAAATTGGGCGTAAATCTTTAGAAAGCATTGCCCGCACTCAATTCAATAAACTACCAAACGAAATTCAAATCAAAAGACGGCGAAATCCCAAAACAAAGCACTAAAAGACTACTTTTTAAATATTTTTATTAATAATGATTAATGGATAATTTTTCTTTATTGTTCCTTTTGTTATTTTTTTGTGATTATGTATTTTTAGATTTAGCATTGTTAACTCTGTAATCTGAAGTATTGTAATATTTAGTCTTTTCTTTTTCTAATATCTGTCCCAGAATGAGTTTTGTAACTCAATTGGGAGTGCAAAGTATTTTGTGTACAAATTAAATAAATAAATAAATTTTTAGTCCAATACCTCGAAAATTAAACATCTTAATATTGAATAATTTTAAGATCGACAGTATTTATATTTAAGGAAGTTTATATAAGTATGCGTAAATGCTGAATTTTTTTAATATTGCTAGATGGTAGGTTATCGTTTGAACATGGATGATGTTTGAGCGTGCTTAATAGAACGACAGGATTTTGCGACTGCGTAACATGGTGTTGAATAGAAAATCGTGGAAGATTGTAATAATACATGCTGTATGATCAAGTTACACCAGAATGCAATAAAGACGTCAGTTCAGTTCAGGCCGCCTAACACACTATTAGCACTATGTTTTCGCAAACATCTGTCTAACAAGAATATGTCATAATTCAATTATAGATAGTTGTAAAAAGTGATTTATGTGTGTTACATTGCATTTGTTAAACTGTGATTTTTCTTATCCAAAAATTAGTTTTTATTTAAATAAATGCCGCGAATGAACGAATAGTATTATATTTGCGACATTAGGTTTATCCTTATGATAAAAACGGTAAAAATCAAACACAGGTTAGGTTTCTAGGTTCTTCTGTAATTTTAGTGTATAATTTTTTCTTGTTTTTGTCGTTTGTTATTGAGTTGTAACTGCCTAGTATCTGCTGTTTTGAATTGTGTGTGGAAGTGTTTTATTAGTGTCAATAAGTGGTAAATTTTCGGAATAATCGAAGTGCGTGCATGAGAAGATGTTTATGAATGTGGATGGAAGCAAGAGAAGTATGCCAGGATAGAATCGAGTGGTTGTGGCCTCTCTGCCTACCACTTCGGCGTAAATGGCGAATGATGGTTAGTTAGTTAGTTATATGTTATTATTCGTTTGTAGGAAAGCAAATAGAGATGATTACATAATTCGTCATACTCATGTGTATACGGGAATGAGTACCTGAAATCTTCTCGTTTCAACACCCTCGCTTTAGAGCAAGGGGAGGGATGTTTATTGCAAATTTTTCAGGCCTCGTACAAAGGTAATGCAAATAATAGGCACTCGAGTCGTGGTGATTTGTCATTCGAAAAAGCATCCACAGTTTTCTTTATGTCGTCAACGCCTTTAGGAAAATTCCCGAGGTATAGCAAATGGCGGGAAACATGAACAAAATTACTTATCTAGCTGTGCAAATTGTCTAAGGAATTACTACTGGCTTAGGGTAAAAAATGCGATGCCATGAAGGCTTGTGGCTCCAAACTCATGTTGTTCTGAATGATCCTCATATCATATAAGAATTTTGCCGAATTCGGTGCCAGAATTGGTAGACATCCGATATTTAATTATTTCGTGTTTATTCTATGTTTTGGCACATACATAATAAGACGTATGGAAATCTGAGGATGAAGATTTTTTTTATAGTATACAATATTTATATAGTCCGAATCGTAGCCTTATGGTTGCGCATTTGGCTTCGATGCATGAGGTCGCGAGGTTCGATTCCCGTATGGGGGTGTAACGTGAAATATTTATTAACACAGTGATATTCATATATAAACTACAGATGGTCCTTAATTTAAGGATGTTGACCAAATGAATAATGTGGTCATGCTGGACCAAATGAACAATGAAGACACCGCTAAAAGGATGCACAATGCTTTCAGCGTGTCTGATACGTAATGAAGTCGAATAAGGCCTGAGAAAGGACATTGGCATGATCAAGTACAACATAATACTTGAAAAATTGAAAAGAAGAAAGTGTAATGGTAGAATCATTCTTACTATAAAGACCATAACTATAACAAAATCTACGTCATTTTTTATTTTATATATTATAATTATTTTCCCCTCTTCTTCTTCCGGTATACAGATACCAATATCTTGTATTCATTCTTTCTTTAACTATCTTGTTTACATTATCTGTTATTTTTTATTTTCTACATGACTTTATCTTTCTCTTTTGCACACTGTGCACACTTTCACAGTATACCCACAAACAGGCTATGCCTTGGTGGGATTTTTGTTTATATATATATTTTTTTCTACTGTACATATATAATGTGTTTTTAATGTATATCTATGTAAACAAAAAAATTTTCTTTTGCAAATAAATAAAAAAAAAATTAAAAAAAGATGTATGAATTTTGGAGGAAGCATGGAAAGTGTGTCATAACAAAGTGGTGTGGCGTTCTATCCTCCGGGGAAATGGCGTGATGGTTAGTTAGTTAGTTAGAGAATTGTATGAAACAGTATTATTAACTCTCAGGCGCTCCGAGAGAACTGACTGCGTAATATATTGTTATTAATTATGTACAAAAATACCGTTGTTTGTTCTGCGTTGTTTTGTGTAAGTTCGAGTTCTCGGTAGAGGGCATCAGCGCACCGCCAGCGGTCATTATTACATTCCCTGCAGACGAAATTTCAATTGTGTGAACGTAACTTCAGTAGCCCTGAAAGTTCCGCAGTTATGTGTGAAAATAACAAGGGACTGCGAAGGTCTCCTACCCCCATACCCGTATTCACAGTCGTTAATCAACCGTCCTTTAGTTCAGTTCTTTATTTCCGCGAGACTATACTTATTTTCCGTAAATAAATAATGTTATTGGATACGGAATACAGCGGAACTAGCCCGCTATTCTGAACGCATTTCGGAAAATTTGTCTTAAGGCGATCCATCCGAGCGCGGAGCAAAAAAAAGGCAGTTTTAAAGTCCATTTCGAATTAAATTGTTGAAACTTAATCGCTCTTTCTTATACCTACATATTACTTTTAAAAAAAAAAAATTTTTACATTTCTATAAACCACACGTATTTTTCAATTAAGTGTTTTTTTTCTTCAAAAATTGCTAAGATATTATTGCAATTAATATTATAAAATCATGTATTTTCATTGAAAATCAATCATATACAAAGCGTACGTTTTGAAAATTTGAAATAAGTTCTGAAATCATGTTTGGCTGGATGGATCGCCTTAAGAGCGAAAATGGATTTACAGTAAAAAGTGGCGCGTGGTAAAATAATAATGCTCGTAAACGTGAACACATAATTTACCGTTTTTCTTAAATAATATTCATTGATTTTTGGATCTTTGAATCATCCAGTATTTTCTGTTTAAAAGAATTAAAATATAATAATGATTAAGAAAAACATTTAATACCAGTATCACAACATTTATACGATTGACAATTCCACCGTAGAATGGTTAGACAACTTTAAACATGTAAAACAAGAAAATTCATTAAATATTATAATGAAAAGGAACACGCAATAAATACTGTAAGAGGCTTAACATTAAGGCGATTTAAAGAAACTGGTATTTCAAATAATGAAGAAGGATTCATAAAAAATATAAATATAATATAATTTGAATTTTGAAAAAGCTTTTTTATTTACTCGTATTTCTTATGCTGAAATAAATTTTAGAAAGATCTAGTCCCTGTTATCAATCCTTGATGTCCGTGATAATATGTAATATAATAATTTAAATTTGTTTGAAATTGTATTATTATTGTTCTGTTGAAAATTCTGTCACCTTTCTTGTTTATTATTGTTTGAAGCCACGATGTGTTAAGTCCGAGCTCATATATATACAGCCAACTCTGTGGACACGAAATTTAAGTCGCAATAATCGTTATACGAGTAAAATAACTGCGTAGTTTGCGTAAGCCGTTTTGGGCGACTAAGCCGATTCCAGTGTACGGAAAAATGCGGCATGTAGTGCCCTATACACCATTATTGTTTATTGTTGTATTTATCGAAGAAAAAAAAGGAATATTGGTTTTTATTTGTGACTGTTAGGAAGTACAGCTTTTTAAACGCCGACATCTATAGAAGCTGGGGAACTTCTTGCAATCTTATTTCGCATATCTCTAAAATCTTCTAAAATCGAGATCTATGTAAATAAAATAAGATAAGATTATTTGTATGAAAATTGGGGAAGTTAGGGGATAGTTTTATAAAAATAGAAAATTGTTTGTAAACGATCCAACTCCCCCAATGTTGAGTGTATTTTGAAATGTCATGTTTACGCACGAATATTTTGAATCTGAGCTTGAAAAAAAAGTTAGGGGATTTTTTTCTCAAAATAGAAAATTCATTGTAAACAGATTAAGTAAAACTGCACAAATTCACATATTTTGAAATGTCATGTTTACGCACGAATATTTTGAATCAGTATTAAATTTTTTCTAAAAAAAATCTTTCATTTGTAACAAAATGCAAAAAAAATTGCACAAAAATTAAAACAACTTTTTTTTTAATTTTCTCGAACAGTACTAATTTGACTAAATGCATGATATTTGATAACAAAATGCAAAAAAAAATCTAAAAAAAAAAACAACTTCGTCCTCAATTTTCTCGCTATGAGTCAAATAAAATACAAAATTCTACAAAATCTACCATTATGTATATACACACACATATACAGTGCCTAAAGAAAGAATGTTATAAAATTTTTCATCCTTTAATAAATTAACACAAAGTTGGATACATAGTGTAAAGGTAGAATCAATCTTACTATAAAGACCATAACAATAACATAATAATCCACGTCATTTTTTGTTCTATGTATTATAATTAATTATTTCCCTTCTTTTTTCTTCTGGTATTAAGATACCAATATCTTGAAATCTTTTTTTAACTATCTTGTTTACTTTATCTGTATTTTTCATTTTTACATTATTTTATTTTTTCTTCATGACGTGCATACTGTTTGACTTTCACAGTAAACCCACAAACAGGCTATGCCTTGGTGGATTTTTGTTTATTTTTAAATGTTTATGTGTTTTTTATTGTATTTCTTTGTAAACAAAAAAAATCTTTTGAAAAAAAAAAAAAAAAAAATTTAATGTTTAAGAAGTTTAATTTAATATACGAAGGTTCCGGTTTCGATTCCCGGTAAAATCACAAAAAAAATAAAAAGTATTTTTTCACAAACCTGTTTGTTTGTGATTTTGGCGCCCTCTAGTATACGGGAATCGTGAAGCCGCAGTGGTGGACCTGGCTTGGGCAACTGGAATCGGGAGAGCCGCAGCGGTGCTGCCTCTTCTTCACGCCTGCAGGATCCCGCCGTCCATATTCCGGATGTACTCGGCGGAGCTGATGGATGCGGGCCTGATGTGGGAGGAGGCGAGCGAGCCGGCGGCTTCCTGGAGGGATCTAGAGATGTCGATATGCTTCACATGGGAGCGAACATGGTGAAAGGAGAAATTGTATTTTTTTGTTATCTGAATTAAATATAGTTTTATAAACAGCTTATCCATAGTAAATAAGTTTAATTAACAATAGATACCTCTTTTTATAAATGGTATGAATTTTTTATTTATCCACGCTATTCTAGTTTTATCTTTAATCCTGTTTTTAATCGGAGTTTTTTTGCTTTTATTTGAAATCGTGTTGTTATTCTGGAATAAATTTCGCAATCACAATATTTATAGGAAGCTTAATTTAGTTGTCTATGTCGGATTTGGTAAATCTGATCAAATTCATCCTATTGGAAACCGGAAATTTAATTAGGATATTATTATTATTATCTATATAAAGAAATATTTACGTTCTAATAATAACGCGCTATCCACTAGCCCACGAAGAGGACAATTCTTTTGATAAATAATTTATGAATATTATGACATTAAACAGCTTTTGTTTCAAAATACTTTTTATTTTTTAAACAAGCCAACCGGTTTCGGAGACACTACTCCTTCATCAGGGCTTTGTATAATAATAATTGAAAATGAAGTAATAACTCGCTAACTAAAAATGTTGAAGTGGTTGACCAGGTACTGGGATAAGGGGAGGAGAAGGGAGTGAAGTCGGGGGAGAAACACATGATCGGTGCATTGGGATGTAGACACTTATAAATACAAAGTTAACAGATTTATGAGATCAGACGTTGAACTAATTCTTCTTTCAAACAATTTTAAGTTTATTTTTTAAAAACGCTTAGATATTCAAATTTTTTTAAATTTCATAACTATGGAAAACTACAAAGTGAGTGCTACAAACATTGATTTAATTTATGAATACATTACTTATGAACGTGTCTAAAAATTTACAAGCAAGCGAGGTGGTTAAAAAAAATTGAATTCATTTCATGACTCAGAAGATACATAAAAAACTATACATTAAAAAAACAAACAAAAAACTTGTTATAGAGTTATATACCGGATCTCTGAATAACACTTTTGAATCACGTCCATGAGCGAGTGACCTATGATAACTCTTCGACCACACAAATCCCTCCGGAAAGCAGCTTCATACCAGTTAATACAATCAAAACTCGTCTAGTGCGTATAAAACTAACATTCCGAGAAAATAATGTTTCTTATCTAATACATTTATTCCATTTGTATCTAGGTAGCTATATTTAAAATGTAAACACTGAAGAATAGAGCTTAAAGTTTACATATATAGGTACATAATACGATATAAAAAAAACAGCAATTTGGCAGTGTTTTTACAAAGCATGTAATTATATATTTTTTATTATTTAATTACACTGCTCTGTATTTGGTGTGGATAAGGCAATAAAATTAGAAATTTTCAAACAAAATATTAGAAAATTAATGCCATAAGTGGAGGAATTAAATTAAATTCGTCCATGCGCTTTGCTGCTGCAAGACGAATCGTAATCCAGTACACTATCTATAAGTTCACTACCTAAAAGTTGTGAAATCGTCCCCTCAGTAGACCCTATCGCCAGCCAGCTCTCTCGCCTCCTCTCACATCAGGCTCGCATCTATGAGCTCCGTCGAGTACATCCGGGAGATGTTAATCGACGGTCTACCAGGACGGCGGGATCCTGCAGGCGTAAAGAAGAGGCAGCTCATGTTGAGGCTCTCCCGAAGCATCCGGAGTACATGCCCAAGCCAGTTCCAAACTAACTAACTTATCAACCATCACGCCATTTCCCCGTAGCGGTAGGCAGAGAGGATAGAACGCCATACCACTCACATTCATACATCTTCTCATGCACACACGTCGATTATTTCGACTTTTCACATGTCCACTTTCAAGTACTTGTTTGTTGTACTTGCTCATGCTATGTCTTTCTCGATCTTCTTAAGCCTTTAAGTCAGGTCAACCAGTATTATAATTAATCATTCCAAATCACAATGAATTTTTTACCGATTCAACGAAAATTCAAGAAAGATCACCGTTAACAAAAAATAATGACGTCATTCCAAATATTATGTGACTAAAATACCACGTAAGCGCTAAACTAAATTAACACGTAACAGTAGCACACACGCTGATATTTGGAGAGTGATTATATAAATACAATACATGATGAAGTGTCTTGTATTTAATTTGGATTCGGTAGTCTTGCCTCGAAATTTCAGGAGGGTAAACAGAGGTACGTAAAGGAATACCTCAACTACATAATATAAATACGTAGGGGTGTTACGAATATTAAATTCTGTACATGGATACTGGATACGGATATTTTTTAATTTATTTTATTCTTTAAGAAACTAAGCAGCAGTACATTTAGTAAGTACGAGTAGGTATGTAAACATATCACTTATCATAAAACACTTGCAGAGTTTCATTGAAATATCAATTACATTAAACAAAGTAGGTGCAAGAGAGTAAACTAACTAACTAACTAACCATCACGCCATTCCTCCGTAGGGGTAGACAGAGAGGATAGAAAGCCATACCACGCTGTCCTGACATACTTTGTTTGCTTCCTATACCCTCTACATTCATACATCTTCATACGCCGATTATTCCGACTTTTCACATGTTCACTTTCAAGTACTCGTAAAGAGAGTAAATATCAAATTATAATTTTATTCCAAAACTAAAATTATGAAGGTTAATGTTTGTGAGCTGAAGAGGGTGTGAAGTGTGTGTGAATTACTTGAAAATGAATATTAACACTGACAAGTGTTTTATATTACTAATTGGTTTGGCCGAGTTTTTGGTTTCTCAGAGCTTACTGGGAGGATTTCACGCTATTCATTCTTGTGACAAGTTGCCCCAGTAAATCCTTTAGTCCTACTCCCATATTCCTTTTGTCTATGACTTCCTCTATCCCAAATTCCAACATTGTCTCTGGCACTATCCTTTCACAACGCGGGTAGACAAAATATTTAAATGTAACATTGTTATTTGGCATCTGTCAAAAACCGCACGCATCGCAACCGCATCTTACGCCGTAAACGCATCTCATCCGCATCTTACGCCGCAAACGCATCTCATCCGCAACGCATCTATATTCAACTTTGAACTGTTCAAACAAATCATCCCAGTGTCATTGTGTTTATTGTAAATTCTTGTGTTCTGTTTGTGATTAGTTGATGTGCAGCGCAGACCAGATTTTTCCTGTTTCATCATCCACTCTTCATCAAGGTAGGGGCAATTTTATATTGGATTGGTTGGTGTGGATCTCCTGGCATCGCCTGGGAGCTGAATCCCGTTCAGCCATCTTCTCCCGCCTTCATCCTAGACATAAATTCTTTCCCGCATCAGCAGCTCTCGTCCTTCAGATTAAAGCCAACAAAAATGCTTTCGCCGCATCACTAATATTACTCATATGTGCGTTATTATTTTGAATTAAATCAACGGGAGAGTTCAGAACCTAATTAGTTGTCAATTTATTTTTTTTAACAGAGAAAGATGTAATGATAATATTGAATATCTGATATTGTTAGAATCTGATTTAGTTAGGATAAATAAGTGTTTAATGATCGTTAGGATAAATAATAGGCTAACTTTCGATTTAAAAAAAAAAAAAAATATATTTTTTTAAAGTCATAATTTCGGATATGTATCCGATAATTTCGGTTACTGTCCCGGGGTTCCGCAGCTCCCCTACTGCATACACTCCGCCTGTTATTTGGATATCCGCTGCGCGCTACGCGGCATCACATTCTGTAAATGCCGATGGAGGCTTTATTCACGCAGACCTGAATTACTTTTATCTGTGGCGAAGGCGTGAAAACCCACCTTTACTCTTTTCTCTTCAAAAATAATAAAATAAATTCTACCGAGAGATTGTGGCGTAAGGAAGTTGTTGACGATATCATCTGACTTCTTTAAAATAATTTTGTGTTTCAAGGACACTAAAAAATCATGTATTCAATTTGTCCGCATAACGGTGTAGTGGTCAACCCGCGTTGGTCTGACATGCGAGAAATCACGAGTTAGCATGAAATATTTATTCACGGTGCCAGAACAGAGTTTTGTGGCGTTCTATCCTCTCTGTCTACTCCTTTGGAGAAATAGCGAGATGATTAGTTAGTTAGTTATTTATTTACATATACAAATATTTCGTATGTGATACTTTGAGTTGGTACGAAGGCGTAATAGTGATCATCTTGTAATTAAGAAAAAAAATTGATACTGTAAGTACTAATAATGACATAGGTACCAAAGAAGCTACATAAATAACGAATGAAAAATCAGCGTGCGTGCGTGAAAAGATGTATGAATGTGGAGGAAGTAAGGGAAATGTGCCAGGACTGAGTGGTGCGCTATCCTATCCTCTCTGCCTAACCCTTCAGGAAAAAGCGTCATGGTTAGTCACCATATTTAATATTCATTTTTAATATTCTTCAAAAGCTTGTTTACAGCTTATTTAGTTTTTACAGAAGAATTAACTGAACGATTCTCATAATTTACTAAATAATTCAAATGAGGGCGGAATCCAAAGGCACTATGACCCACTTTTCCTGAAAAGCGGAACTGCTAACGAGTGAAAAGTTTGTTTTAGATTTAAAAAAAAAAAAAAAAGCATCGAAACTATATTGAATCATTCACGTTCTCGCATCCAAGTTTGCATCACTACACACAGGTGCTGTGGAGCATACTATATATTATACTCTTTTTATAACAGTCTTCATTCGTTTGCATACCTAATATTATACTTATACCCCTCAGGTTTGGTGAATAGAGTTTAAGTGAATACAAAAAAAAAAATAGACTTTCAAGCTGAAAATCTGACTTTTAACATGGTGTAGCAAAACTCCATGCACAAACCAGTGAACCTACGTCATATTTGGAGTCGATTTTGAATTTTGAATTTTTTTTATTTGACCCATAGTTTTCGAGAAAATTGAGTAGATTTTTTTGGACCACTTTTTTGCAAATTGTCATCAAATAAATTTATTTAGTCCAATTAATACTATCCATAAACAAAACAAAAAAATGCATTTTAATAAGAATTTGTTCAATTTTTTTGGCACATATGAAAGCATTTATGAGAAGAAAAAATTGTACTCAGATTCAAAAGTCGCTTTGCACATTCGACTCCAAATATGATGTAGATTCATCAGTTTTCGGGTTGTACTACGAGTTTTGTATTTTTTGGTATCTTCAAGTATATTACTTGTATTTTTTGTCACAAATTAATCCATCTAATTTTAAATTCAATATTTTGTGTTCGTAAAATCGGCAGTGTCCATTGCAAAAACGGCAAATGCATATCGGTATCGGTAAAAAAGAAGACATAATATAATACGTTGCAGATGTAATTCAAAATATGTTATATACTAAGTTTTCTTAAATTGAACTCCAATATGTGTAAAGGTGAAACCAGATAGGTTCATCATGTACGTTCAACTATATACTCGTATATCAAGCGGTACCCTTTCCTATCGTTTCATCTTCAATTAATTTGGTAAAAAGGCTTTCTAAATCCATATATTGGAAAACAGTTTAGAAGATATAAACGAGTGAACATTAATCGCCCAGCAGTAGTGGATATCCTTTGTTATAAGTGGAGGACTATTGAGCCACGCCTCCATTATATATACGTTTTGTCAAGAGTCTAAATGTCAAACGATCAAAGAGATATAAGTCTTGACTAATATTGACTTAACAGAGACGAGAAATTTGGAAGGGAATATGGATATCTAGGCGTTTACAGGGCTTATGACCTGTCATTGGCTGGGTTATTACAACATTCCCCATTTCACCTAGTATTTGATATCCATATCTGCCAATATACAATAAAATGGCGCGACGCTTCACATGTGAACACTCTCTGTCATCCACTGAGAAAATTGCTAAGCATTTTAGCAGAAACCTTTATGATTGCAAGTTGGATTCTTACCGAATTATATCACCTACTAGGAAACGCCTAAAGATGAATCTTCAATTTCTTATGCTTATAACTTTTACCAGCTAATTTTTATAAACAACATTTTGAGTGTGTCCAAATACTTGACAAAAACTGGATTTTACCCATTACGGGCTAATAATTACAATTTGACATCTCAACAGAGACGAGAAATTTGGAAGGGAATATGGATATCTAGGCGTTTACAGGGCTTATGACCTGTCATTGGCTGGGTTAAGTGGACTAATATTTTTATCCAACGGAATAAATGTATATTTTTTTCAGTAATTTTTCTGTTTTCTTGGTGTTTGGTGAATCATTGAAAATTTTTAGAAACATATACATACATTGTGAGGTTAAAGGTGGTGGAGAAGAATTTCTATTCGCTCCTAGCCTTCCACCAACTAGTCAGACTAGACTCAGAAGAAGAGACAAAAGACATTTAAAAATAAGAGAGAACCAAATAAAATAATTACGGTTTTAGTCATTTCAGGATCTCTGATACCTTCAGTGAAAACAAAAGCTGTGATTTTAAATTCAATTTATTAACTTCACTCTTAATTACATATAAAAAATATGATTAAATTATAAGTGTGTGTGCGTCATGTGATATGTGATGTATCACGGATGTTCTTGAAAGAGCGGCTGTGAATTTCCGGTGAGGAACATCAGACGTCAGACATCAATCCTTGGATTATATCCATCATCCCAGGAAATTAAATAGCATCCTCCAATGTCTCGGCGCTAATTTTCAGCGACAGTTTTGAAAAAAAAAACTCCATGTTAAGTTCTTAGATAAATATAATTGTAGTAAATGTGTAATATTGCATTGATAAAAATAAAAATTTAGGAAAGCCAAAGCCAGAAATTCCCTATTAAAAACAGAGATATTAAATTAAATAGGACATCCGTTTAGATATATTGAATAAAATTTTATTATGAGAAACTTACGGCTTCAGTCCATCTTTATGGATACACGGTACGGACTACATTTTTGGTGGCAGGTCCTACTTTGGCAACGGACAAAAATCAAAAGAAAACCGTATCCAGATTGCTTTAGCGCGTGGCAAAATTAACTGTCATACCGTCATGTCAATGCGGTTGACAATAAGAAATGGTGTTGCCCTCGCGACGCGACGTTGGATAAAAATGTAACGTGTGGTCCTTGCGTAACATTACGTTACAATATTTATACATAAGTGGGTTATCTACAACCTAGTAATAAATTATTACGTCCAACAAGATAGGAGGCTTAATATAAGGGAGAATGAGGAAATCCACTGTTTTCTAAAGTATTTTTTTTCTATAAACGTACTATTTAACTAAGCAAAAATAAATTATTTAATATAAGTTATTGATGAAGATATGATTTTTTAAAGTTGCACATTTAAAATACCGCGCCAAATACTACTATATACTAAGTGCGTCATTTTTGCAGGAGCGACGTCATAAAAACAGGTGGCTAACGGCGCAGCGGTAGGAGGTATTTCTCCAGCCAGTAACAAAAACTGTCAAAAATCTATGCAAACGACGGCCGGAGCACAGATAATATACCGTCAACTCAACTGTCAGTTATACAACAGCTGTTCTAGGGAGACTGAATGGCGGCCATCTTGTTTTGCGATAAAAGATTGTATACAGATTATATTCCATATTAAAAATGCCAGTGTTTAAAAACGGAAACAGGAAACACTACCCTAAGATACAAGGAGTGACGTCATTGTTTAAGATTTTGAAATGAATGCTATTTTCAACATTTTTTATTTATTTTTGCGTCCGTTTTTGGTATATGATATTTCATCTCACTTCAAAAAATTTTAATATTCGCGTCTACACGAAAGCATTTTTAAAATTCAATTCCGGGTTACAGTGGATTTCCTCATTACATCACAATACATCAGTTCCAAGAATAAGAACTTGTAAATTAGTATTTGTTTGTTTTCTATGTCATTTACACTGGGGGTTTTAAACCAGTAAATTACTGATATGCAGCAATACGTCCGACCAACCCCATAACATTATTTTTGTGATCTCACTGAAAACTGCGTGAGTCAAAAACACAAACAATTATAACACGGTAGCCGCCAAAATTTTACTTAGAAAAAAAAAGCAATAAAATAGAAAATACAAATTATGTATACCTACGATTTATCACAATCTGAAAATCCACTTCTGAAACGTAATATTATCATTGATATCCCAACAGAGACAGAGAAACTCTGGAATCGAATGTGGATTATCTAGGCGTTTACAGGGCTTATGACCTGTCATTGGCAGGGTTAAGTGTCCACTTGAAGTTTTAGAACATTCCGCATTCCGCCCATCATCTGATAACCATATATGACAAATTTCGAAAACATGTACAATACATATTGAAATCGTGTTCGTGATTTCGCATTTTTTAGAGATTTTCTCACTGCGACATCTGTTGAAAAAATAGCTAAGAATTTTTGGCAATTCATCTTTATTGATGCAGGTAAGACCCATCTGGATTTAATTACTTACTAGAAGACGACTGAAGATGTCTCTTCAATTTATATTTGCTTATATATTAACCAGTAATTTTAAACAACATTTTGATTGTGTACAAATACTTGTAGACAAATTACTGGATTATACCCAGGTCATAAGCCCTGTAAACGCCTAGATAATCCACATGTCTCTGTTATGATATTACTATCTTATACTTGACCTTTATCCGCGACCCAATTGGGGCACTAGGTTAAGTAGCTAGCATTGGTACACCAGTGCACCGTTCTTGATCATTTATTACATGAAGGCAATATGATCTTGTCTTACGCTTACAGTTTTCAGTCCAAGTGTATCACACATGAAATATTAATATGAAAATCTCTGTAATACTATCAGCTGAAAATGATCCTTGTGGACTGCCATAAATCATTGTTACAAATAACTACTTACCGCGAGCTTCTGATACACTTTCTGAGGGAGCTGAAGGTGTTATAATATTTTCGTAGATTATGTTCAATTTTTAGCAGTTCGTTTTCCACAAGCAGTAGACAACTGTAACAATGGCCTTAGCATTGAAGAGGATGACTGAAAACCGCTTTTGCAAACAGTAAATATTCTACAAAGCGGCACATCTATACTAAGCTCAGAAACATAATAAGATATTGACCATCATTACAAGCGCTTATTCTGATATGTTATAACCGGGGGTCTTGCAACCAGTGAAATATACGAGAAATGACGATAATGGATACAAGTACGGAGTATTGGAAAATATGTAACTTTTCGAGAATTTGAGGAAGATGAAAAAGATTTAAGGCCTAAGAAAATAAGCTCTATCCCAAATATCGATTCTAGCATGTATCTATTCTTATACATGATTCATATTATATTCGTCTTATTTTATGATCAATATTTTATGATGACTCAATTCTTAGGTTTTACGTAACCCATAGCCAAACCTGACACCATGTCATGCTCGAATATCCATATTCCCGAATTTAAAAAAATCAACTTCACTATGTAACAGAGATAGTTAAAATCCATTATATGCCTACTCCCATAATGGGAAAAATCCCAAATTTGTGTACACCCGTATTTAAACACAATCAAGTAAATTTGTAACCTGGATATTCAGTTAAAAAACTCATTTTTTTCTTATGCATATGCTTACTTTTTTTAAAACTACTAATACTCTTACTTCCCCTTGTCTGCAATCTTTATGTGGCCTAGGAGCACTGCATTGGGTATTTTGACTCTTTTAGAGCCGAGACCGTATCTCTTCCCTTATATAGCCTTGGGTTGGCAAAGGGCCCTGGATATTGAATATCTGTGCGACTTCCGGCGGAAGTAACATCAAAAGACAGGAAATGCAACCAGCTATTGGGAAGCGGCGCAATGTTGTGTATCGCTGGCGCTGAAATGTGATTGAAAATTCACATGTTTGACTAAAACTACTACTAGTTCTACTACTTTCCCTTATCCGCACCCCAATGGTGCATAGGCACTGCATTGGGATGGGGGGCCTGGCAAGGCGGGATACCGGTCTCTACACGGGTGGTTGTAATTACTAATAAATAATGATCGGGTAGAAGCTAACATCCCTACCACTGTTAATTTGGGCCGACTCTGGTTGGTTTAGGTGATGGAAACAATGACAATTATAATACATAAGCCGAGACGGTGGTAGGGGTACAATGAAAGCATTTGTTCGCGTACATAATACTAAATTCATCCGTATTTTATCACACTAACAATCTTAAAATCGCGGTTTAGCTTGTTGAAAAAATCGGTAGAGTTGGCTGGACTGAAAAAAGACTCAATAGTCTTTAAAGCAGCAGTCTAGGAAAGGGTGGGGCTTTCATTGAAAAAAAGGGCACTGCATTGGTACACCAAGTGCAGTGTATCTTAACCATTTTTTATTACATGAAGTACGATAATCAGTCTTACACTTCGCTGCCAGTCCAAGGTACCACACATGAAATATTAATACGAACAACATTGTGAGTGTGTCCAAATACTTATAGATAAAAACTGGATTTCACCCATTCCGGGCTAATAATTACAATTTGACATCTCAACAGAGACAAGACGTTTGGAAGGGAATATGGATATCTAGGCGCTTCACATGTAAACACTCTCTGTCATCCATTGAGAAAAATGCTAAGCATTTGAGCAAAAACCTTTATTATTGCGAGTGAGATTCTTACCGAATTATATCACCTACTAGGAAACGCCTGAAGATGACTCTTCAATTTGTTATGCTTATAACTTTTACTTGGTAAAAGTACATAATTTGGTTATCTCAGTGGGTTAGCGCTATTTCACTGTATATTATACAAGTACTGATAATTGGCAGATATGGATATCAAATACTAAGTGAAATGGGGAATGTTGTAAAACATCAAGTGGCCACTTAACCCAGCCAATGACAGGTCATAAGCCCTGTTAACACCTAGATATCCGTATTGCCTTCCAAACTTCTTGTCTCTGTTGAGATGTCAAATTGTATTAATATGAAAATCACATGTGAATAAATACTTCATCTTGACCTCCTACGGGAATCGAAGCCGTGACCTCATGCACTATGCTACGAGGCGGACGAAACCGCTTGACAAAAAACTAATCATATTGTAATGTTTTCCTCCCATGAACATTATTTTTTATCAATGTTTGAAGCACTTACTTTGTAGTTTCCATAATTATGAAATAATGCAAACTTTGGTTTGTTTTTTTTTTTACTAACAAAATAACTCACTAGAATAGTATGTCATCTTTTTTATAATTTAGCACCATCAAACAATTATTTAAAAAATCCTTTTTATATATCGTAGTTGTGCGAAATTCAATGAATACTGTACCTGTCTTGACATTTTTAACATCAGACTACCCAATTTCAAATTTAAATTATTCGAAATCTTATAGACTGTAAAAGGTAATCCTAATTTTATTCCCAGTCATCTCCTTTTCCTTTTACCTATCCCTATCATCCCATCCTTCCCTCATAACTCTTTATTTTTATTTCTTATATTAATTTTTTCCATCTACTTTGGATTGTATAAATGTGGAAAACCTTAATTGGTAATCATGTTTTTTTGTATTCTACGTTCATGTATCGATACTGTTGTTTTTACTATAAATAAAATAAAATAAAAAAATAAATGAAAGAAACATTTGAATTTTTATGATAAACTCGAATATTTCAATTTTGGGGCTGCTTTCAAATAGTTGGAAATAACCTACCAGAAAACAGGAAACAAGTTGTTTTGGGGTGGGAATTTTAAACTACTTATTAACTTGAAACTTTACTCCCTTCTCCATTCCTTGTCACAGTTCCTACAAACCACTCGAAAATGTTGGCGAATTATTTCTTAATTTTAATTTATTATTCATACAAGTCCCTGAAGGGGTAGTTTCTCCGAAACCGGTTGGCATTATAAAAATAATATAAGTAGCTTAAAACAAAAGTGTGTATTGTTTTACTATCGTTTAATCATCATCACTTCAGCCCGTTGAGGTCCACTGCTGAACATAGGCCTCCCCCTGCCGTCTCCACTCCCCCGATCCTGCGCCGCCCCCTTCCACTGTCTTCCAGCAAACTTCATTTTTTGGAACTCAAAACGTAGTTTATATATTCATATACACCCAATTTACTGCTAAAATATGGCTAAAATATAAGCTTTTGGCAGCGTAGCAACGATATGTGAGAAAATAATTATTAATTTTATTCATCAAATTTTGACCATCATGCTTTTTGCATAATAAATTGATCATCATGTTTGTATGGAAGTATTTTAAAAATTATTTTTATTTTATCTTATTTTATTTTATTCTAATGTAAATAAATATGTAAATGAATCTACTTATAATGTAAATAAATATATTTGTCATCTTAAGTCTGTAAGTTTTTAAGTTCCTTTATATATTTGTTATATGGGGTATTAAACATATCTAAGCTATTAAATTTACCATCAAACGCCTTACAAATTCGAGGAATCGTAGAATTATTTCTGTGATTTGTTTTAACTTTAGGTAGGTGAAAAGTTTAGGCAGTCTAGTTGGTCTGGAAGGGACACGGAAAGAGAGTAGATTAATTAATTCAGGTGAGTCAAATTTGTTATTTACAATTTTATAAAGCAAACTCTGATCATTGATATTTCTTCTAAGTGCAAGGGATTCAAGGTTATAAAACTTTAATGAGTCTAAATAATTAGGGATACGCAAATGAAATTTATATTCAACTTGTTTAAAGAATTTTATTTTATATTATAATTTTAATATATATTAAATTATATTTTTTTTTATACTATATCTCAAGTAAATACTTTTCAAACATTTATAATAATGGAAATAAACAATAAAAAACATTAAAGGTCTCACCGAAAGGTGTGACCCATAATGTTTTTCCCACATTACATTATTTTAATTGTTTGGCAAGTTTTGAGTCAATTTTATTAGGTATTCATGGAAAAAGCTCGTAAAGTCAACATAATGCATGAAACATCCAAGTATCCTTGTCGCCAATGTGAAACTTTTTTTCACATAAAAGATCTTCGTATTTGAAAACTTATCTCCTCTTTCCGCGGTGGGATTTGCTTGGCCCAAAAACTAGAGCGCAAAAAAGGTAAAACTCCAGCCTCGGTTTGTAAACTTCACGTACATTTTCAAAAAGTGTGAGGAGTTGCCGTGTATTTTGTGCCCGAGCTTAGGTTGACTTTTCCCGTTTTAATAGGTGCCCTGGAAGTATAAATTAAACTGTCTAAATGTATCTATCCCAACTCTATTTCAAGTTAAAAGGTCTACTAACTAGTCGCTAACTTTCATCCAGCGTCGGTAGAACTGCTACTGTATTTAAGGCTTGCTGTGCTTTTGAATGCATAGTGCCTTAGGTTTATAGCATATCAAGTTACAATTGGCGAATTTGCTGTATTAGTTGTATTAATATAAAAATAAAAAAATTAAATACGTATTGATAAACAACATTTTGAGTGTGTCGAAATACTTGTAGACAAAATCTGTTGACACAAGCTGGGAATATTGTAATACGTCAAGTAGCCACTTAACCCAGCCAATGACAGGTCATATGCCCTATAAACGACTGGATATCCATATTCCCTTCCAAACTTCTCGTCTCTGTTGAGATGTCAAATTGTAATTATTAGCCCGTAATGGGTGAAATCCCGTTTTTGTCTACAAGTATTTGGACACACTCAAAATATTGTTTATCAATGTTTCATGCGTTTCAAGAAAGCGTAAAAATACGTTTTTATCAAATTGTATGCTTTGCTGGAATAGGTATTATCATATTTATTATTTTCTTCATTTCCAATTACTTAACCATGTTAGGTGACTAATTGTTTACATTTCAAGAAATAACAATACAAAACACAGTGGTTCGGAAAAAATCAAATCCAAAATTACGCGATATAAAGCCAGTATAAAAGTATTTTACAATTTTGTGTATTGCACCTACAGTAGGACATATTGTATTTCTTTTTCTATTATGTATTTATATTGAATATAAAATTAATAAAAAGTGTTTTGGTAATGGTGGTGCATAGTGGTAGCGCATTTGGCTACTGTGCCTGAGGTCGCGGGTTCGATTCCCGTAGGGGGTCAACATGAAATATTTGTTTACATTAGACTTTCATACTAATATTTCATGTGTGATACCTTGGACTGGTTCCGAAGCGTAAGACTGACCATATTACTTTCATGTAATAAAAAAGATCAAGGTTCACTGTACTTGATGTACCAATGCAGTGCCGTATGCACCATTGGGTGCGGATAAAGGAAAGTAGTAGTAGTTTTGGTAATTGTTAAGAATTAGCGCACATGTTTCAAATAAATAAAATGAATTAGTTACGCGTTGTCAAGTTTTGTAAGCCTTGATTTCAAAGAACATAAACAAACAATTAACACAATAATTATACATAAATACGTAAAGTTTGTTACTGGCTTTTAAGATCAAAGTTTCCAAAACATTCATGAATGTGTAATAAAAAATAAAATATGAATTTTAATGTTCCAAGTAGGAACGTGTGCTCGAGGCTTTAAAGTTTCCGTGTATTTTGAACGAAGTAAATAACAAAACAGAGTAAACTTGTCAAAAGTTATGAAGTGCGTAATTGTAGTTAGTCCTTTTAGTACAAAGCTACAAAACCATTCACACATTTAAACTTTGGAGGTTAGTGTTTCATTATTAAGTTTACAGACTTCCGCATAATGGAGTGCATTTCTAACAACACTATGGCAAAATATACATTTTTACATTAGAGATGAAATAGCTCTTTTCAAGCTCGGGAAAAGTGTTTGGATGGGTTAAGTGGTCACTTGACGTATTATAACATATGGGTACTTTGCAACAATAAAAAGGACAATGAAAGCCCCACCCTTTCCCTAGACTGCTTTAAAGACTATTCAGTCTTTTTTCAGTCCAGCCAACTCTACCGATTTTTTCAACAAGCTAAACCGCGATTTTAAGATTGTTAGTGTGATAAAAAAATACGGATGAATTTACGATTATGTACGCGAACAAATGCTTTTATTGTACCCCTACCACCGTCTCGGCTTATGTATTATAATTGTTATTATTTTTCCATCACCCAAACCAACCAGAGTCGGCCCAAATTAACAATGGTAGGGATGTTAGTTTCTACCCGATCATTTATTTATTAGTAATTACAACCACCCGTGTGGAGACCGGTATCCCGCCTCGCCAGGGCCCCCATCCCAGACATCCACCCGTGCATCCGCGGTCAGGGTCTCGATGGAGGGGCGATTAGGGAAAAGAGGGGAGGGGACAGAACGCATGTGTGCATCTCACACTATCATCCTATCATCCTATCTATCCTTATAAAAAGGACATAGGTATTTTAATATTTTTGGATAGTACCTAACTAACTAACTAACTAACCATTACGCCGTAGGGGTAGACAGAGGGGATAGAACGCCATACCACTAAATCCTGACATACTTTCTTTGCTTCCTCTTCATTCATACATCTTCTCATGCACATACGCCGGTTATTCCGACTTTTTACACGTCGATTTTCAAGTACTTGACGTACTTGGTCATGCCATGTCTTTCTCGGCTTTCCACGGCTTCTACATCTAGGCACACTTGCATTTAAACTTCTTTTAGCCGTTCTTTCATCACTCATTCGCTCCACATGACCAAACCATCGTAAAAGCCCTTTCTTAATTTTGTCGATAATGCTTAGATAAGAAGATTTTACCTAATTACGAGATATACCTAATTAGAACTTATTGTTAGAAATTAATACTGTATATATTAAAAAAAGCGTATTTCTGTTGGCTGTTCGTAAATAAATCAATAAATTCAAAAAAAATTAAATATTTTCAGCTTATTTTTTTTATTTTTTAACCACCTCAACAGGCCAGGGGCCCAATTACAGAGGGGAACGTCACAAACACCCAGGCTTGAGAAAAATCACTTTCTATATTCTTGTGTTCTCACCGGGGATCGAACCCGGAACTCCGTATCGTGAGTCCATAGTCTTAGCCATTACGCTACGGAGACCGCTTATTAGTGAATATCCATACCTATTTCCATGCTATTTTTAGCAGCTAAGGGTTTTGTACATCGTCTCCTTAGAGGCAGAGGTCCAACACCGCGGACTCATTTCTCAGAGAAAAGAAAGGGTTTTTTTGTCTTAACAGCTAGTGAAGTAAATGTTAACATACTTTATATTAAGCTGGCAAAACTATAGAATATAGTCGAAAACGGGTGATTATTAGAAATTATTTGGAAGTCTAGAGTCATAATATGCGTCTTGTTTCTATGAAAGTTTTTGATATTTGCTGACAGTTTTAGATCTGTTGGCAAATATATGAAAAAACCTTAAAAATGAGAGAAAATTGGGCTTAAATCCACGGCATTTTGAAGTAAGGGATGGTTTTGAAGTGCTTTGATGCAACTAGCTCAATTTCGCTAAATAAATAAAATTAAATTTCGTATATTCCAATTTCATTGGCAAACGTAAATATGCTATTCGTTTTTTAGTTGTTTCTGCCCTCTATAAAGTGCGCTTAAGTACGTTCTTCTTTACTATGTTTTCTCCAATGTGGGCACTTGAAAAGCTTTGCCTATGCCTAACCTATGTTAATCTCGCATCCGCAAGCTCCGACGATTTGGGATATAGGCTTTTTCGTAAATGGGATAGTAATAATAACATTTCAATTTCAGAAATCTATTGACTTTATGAAAAGCTGCGAATTTTTCTATAAACTGGTTTTAATACAGGAAGTATTAAAATTAGTAAAAAAAGCAAAGTCCATACGAGGTATATTTATACGAAAACGGCGCTATATAAATTATCCATAATAATAATAATAATAATAAAACCGTGTTTACGGAAAACAAAATTTATTTGATTAAGGACAGCTGAAAGTTTCTACATTACAACTTGCTAGATTGATATGAATCCGTGCTCACTTGGGTCATATTGAGAAACAATATATTCCATGTTTTTCAGATTTTAAGATGAGTGAGTGATATTGAACTGTAATTTGATATTTATAATCTTCTGTGTTTCCATTTTCTTAAGTGCTAAGTTCCATCTTTCAAACAAATATTGATTTGATTGAAATATTGATTGAAGGTTTCAAAAGATAGGTAGGCAAGCAATAAGGGCTTTTATATCCTCTACATTTATTAAATTTATATTGCCAAACCCTCACAAGAGAATTTATTTACTTACTTATATTCGGACAATAATTTATAAAGCGCTGTTTTTGCGAATTATTTTTAGGAATTTCCCAAATGCAATAATCATCATCATCATACCATATCCGCTCCCTATGTGGAGCATATGGATTCCACAAACTGCCTCCAAGCTAAGCAATCGGTCGTCAGTTTCCGCGCACCCTCCCAGGTCAGGTCCACGTCCCGCAGTTTATGCAAACTGCCGACGGATTGTCAACAGCGGTCGTCCAGGACGCCGAGAACCTGATGCCTTGTAAAAAAGGCAAACATGGTTAAGGCTCTCGGGAGGCCTACGTAGTATATGCCGAAACGCATTTGCCGGATGAAAGTAGATATCAAGGGTTGCTGCGTCCGTTGCCTCACTGCAATAAACAAATCAAAAATGACCTAACATAATGTGACTAATGTATAAATGTTGAAAGTCTAACAAGAAGAAGGAAGACAGTTTCTACATCCCTTGCGTTTTTAACCCTAGGAAGCTAAACTATCGTAAAAATTACTTTGAAAATAAAGTATTGTTTTTGTTTAGTTTTTCCCCTTTAATTGAAATAGTTCCGGGTCTTACTTTTTTAAATTTATTTTTATTTATTATTAATTACTTAAACCGCCTCATCACTTAGTGTTGGCCATGAACAATTGGGTTCTTTTTCGATTTTCTATTTTTTATTTAAAAAATTTTATTGAAAAATAACAATAACAAGGGAATTTTTTATAATTTTTACAATGTCATATGAATTTTCTAGCGCGGTTTGAAATAGCGCTTTTTCAAATCGCTCGCAAAATCCTCTATTTGGCGCGCACGGGGTGTGACGTCACATCAACGCTGACTTCGTAATGAATTTCCGCCTTTCATAATGAACGGGTATGACGTCATTAGCCAATAACGGGCGTTAAAAGTCACTCGTAATTTCGTGTTTTTAAAACATAAATTTATAAATGAAAACAACATTTTTGATCATTGTGTTTTATATCGTTGGAATTGTAAAAATATACTTTAAATATTTGTAACGTTTTCAAGGATATTCATGCTATCGGGAACAACCCCATAGCATGTAATTAATTTTTCTCGGCTATTGAGTTTCTGGATTTGTCGTCCGTCAATTTAAGTCTTTTGATCTGATATTTCCACTTTGAAAACATAGACGGAAGATAATTTGTTAAATACATAAGTATGTAGGTACTCAAACTATTTTCCGCAAAAGTATATTTTCTAAATTCCTACTTTTTAACTTCTTATTTCTGGAATATTAGAAATTCTAATATTCCAACATTTCACGAATTCATTATAAGTACTGTATTGTGCTATTGTGAGTTATTTTGAGGTAGTAGGGTACTTCAAATTCTTTGATCCTTAAGCCCGCTTTACACGGGACAGAAAACTGTACAGTTTCTTCGTTTCTTGTGCAGTCTGCAAACTGTCCCGTATAAAACGAGAACTGTATGGAATATTGAATATTTAATTCAAAAGTACGTAATACAAATAATGTCTTGATCAAGATTTTTTAACAATAAAGCGAAATCAATAAGAATGTTTCGTATATTATATCGTGTATTAATTATAATAAAAAAGATTTTATTGCAAGAAAGAACATAAAAAACCGACATGGTATATTTGTTTCTTCCATTTTCTTTTACACGGGGACAAGAATATAAATATAAGATGTTCTTATACCTTTACATCTTCTTTAAGAGAAAAAGTATGTTTATCGGATATGTAGGGCATATATTTCTGGCAACGGGAAGTCACGATTTTGTATAAAGCCGCTTATTTCACGCATTATTTCCTCGTATTGACGGACACAAAACAAAATTTACATGTATCTCTTCGTATGTCACCACCCTTCTGTATATTCTGAGCCCCGCATTCAGAATACCCTCTGAATGCCTCTCAGCGTGAAACAGGCGTGATGTTTTAGTAAAAAGGTTTGCGGGTGTACGATTCCCAGTACCATTATAGGCCCAGATGTGGTGGCGCTTTTATTAGGGGGCAAACTTTACCCAAATTAAAAAAATGCTTCGCATCCGACTACCGACCGCAAGAGAAGCATAAAGGTTCCAATTTCCTGGAGGAAAACATAAAATTGTTCGAGAACATGTTAAAAAATATTTTACTTAAGACATGTGCGTTCTAACATCGATATATCGTTACACGTTCACTGATTGTTTGCTTTATTGAATGTAGCTCAAAGGCCGCCCAGAGAAAAAACGCGAGGAAAAAATATGATTTCATTTATCAGGTATTCATTTAAAGAATAGATTTTTTTTATCATTTCGAGTTAATTTGAGCGAAGGTTGGTATGGCAGGATGGTGTCGTAAACCGCCCTACGGAACTATATAACATTTATTTTTCTGTCTAGAAGATCACGTCTCCGAATCTAGATACACGTACGTAGAAGGGACGTGTTCCGGATCTCCCCGTTTCCCGGCACCAAAATACTAATTTATTTATAGGGCGAAAGTCGAAACTTTTTTTAAATTTCTGGACTTCTCAGTGGGGTTAACCCTAGCGAAGTTTGAATCCTGATCGCTAAAGGTACCCATTGTCACACTTGACATTTCGACGCTATGGAAATACAGCCCGTGGATCATATTTTATTACGCCTCGCTGTCGGCCGCTTTCATTCCGACGTAGAATTATATTATTCCTCTCCTTTTTGTTGCCAACACCCAACTCGATATTCTGTTTCTTTTTTGTGAATAAAAGATTGAATAATTAATTTCATTACTTGGGAGTAGCTTTTTGATTAAACAGTTAAGTATACCTTTAACTTTATTGACTTGATTTAAAAATAAAAACAACGAAAAAATCAATTCATCTGAGCATTCCGAATCATGGAAAATATAACATTTTTAATACGTAATTCTTTTGGTTTCGTTTTACCTTCTCAATAAATTATGAAATATTAACATTTGTTCTTAAATAACGGTTCTGTAAAAAAAATTTATATAAATTGGGTTTGTTCATTTTAATCAAACAACATGACAATATTCTAGGGTTTTTGTTGATTATTGTGATATGAAAATCCGCAGAATTACGGAAATTTGCATTTATAACGTATGCCTCATAAATTAATTTCATCAGTATGATTTCATAAAACTTATAAGTATTTTATAAATAGTAATATAACCAGCCAAATACTTTTCTAACTTTTTTGAGTGTGTCCTTTTTGTGCTCAAACGCAATATTAAGAAAATATTATATACCCACCAAGATAAACTGATTCTCTGACGTATTATAGATAAATGTATACACAGAGACTCGGTGTTTACCCAAAAGTGTTCGCAATTATCATAATTATACCGAATTAGATTGAAAACAAATATCTCTAGCGGAGATGCTATGTAATTATATTGATACAACTTAAGATAATATTATTATAATATCATACTCATTTGGGACCCGCTGTATACAGAGAACCTCATTGATAATTCAAGGCTTAGTAATTGCTTCAGATATTACTCAATGCCACAAGCGAATTCTAAACGGGTGAAGGTGATTTCAATAGGGTTCTTCCAGATAACATGAATATCCTTGAAAACGCTATAAATATTCAAAGTATATTTTTACAATTCCAACGATATAGAACACAATGATCAAAAATTTTGTTTTCATTTATAAATTTATGTTTTAAAAACACAAATTACGAGTGACTTTTAACGCCCGTTATTGGCTAATGACGTCATACCCGTCTACCGTGGAAGGCGTGAAATTCATTCCGTAGTGCGCGCCTATATTGCTGTGACGTCACACCGCATGCGCGCTAAATGGAGGATTTTGCGAGCGATTTTAAAAAGCGCTTTTTCAAACCGCGCTAAAAAATTCATATGACATCATAATTTTTTTTTTTTTAAATCCCTTGATGTTGTAATTTTTCAATCATTTTTTTTGAAATAAAAATCAGAAAGAACCCAATTCCTGCGATATTTTTCATTATAATGTAACATTATAAGTATATATGTATAATTTGGTGGATTACTTTCTATTTTTTGTTATTAATTAATTTATAAGATTCCTAAGTAAACCTTAACCAACTAACTCGCTATCACGCCATTTTCGTAGACAGAGAGGATAGAACACCACACCACTCTGTCATGACATATTTAGGTATTGAGACATTGCAATGTGCTCCGAAACGTCGGCAATACAAAGCCCACAAACATGGCATAATAACCAGAAATTACATAATCTGTATTCTGAAGGCCGTTTAAAATTTTACGAACTTAAATAACGTTTCCTTTTGTTGTTTGTAAGTTTATTTATCATTTGGTAATTATTATTACAAGCGAAGTAAAAAGATCGTTTATGTTTACAACATATTTTTATGCAAACATGTAGAAGAAAAATACTAATGTATTGTATTTACCTACACCAATAAAGTAACGAGTGTCAAAAATGCTTAACCATCTTCTTAACAGATGTCGAAAAACCAACTCAAATGTGGATACTTCTGTAGAAACTCAACATATATAGAAGTTTCAAAAATTTGTCAAATATGGTTGTCAGATGATAGGCGGAATGAGGAACGTTGTAGTACATCAAGTGGCCACTTAACCTAGCCAATGACAGGTCATAGGCCCTGTAAACGCCTAGATAACCCACATTCGTTTCCAGAGTTTCTCTGTCTCTGTTGAGATATCAATAATAACTATTTTTTTGATTTATCAAGTCAGAACAGCGCTCGTTTATATTTAAACACGAAATAAAAAGGTTTAACTCCGAAAATTTGTTTAAAGTTAACGTTATTAACTAATTCCCAGGTTCAAATCCCATTTCGCCGCCACTTATTTCTCACAGTTTATTAATATTTTTATGTTATTACACATAATATTTTCATGTTATATCTATAATAAATATAATGATTATATTATAATTACATATCTAGTGAATGTGGAGGAAGCAAGAGAAGTATGCCAAGACAGAGTGGTGTGGCGTTCTATCCTCTCTGCCTACCCTTCGGAGAAATGGCGTGATGGTTAATTAGTTAGTTAGTTTATCTAGTGAAAATTTTCAATAATTTCAACTTAGTGTAATTCAGAACTTGGATATAAAAATTTGAACATGTTTAATATCTCGGGCAGTTTGAAATTAGTCGAAACATTGAACCAGTTAAGGACTGGGCCCCGTATCGACCCGAACCCGAACCCTTGACTCTCGTGGCGAAGTTTTTCCCTCAAACAAGAGTTAGTTTGGCAGAGAAGAGAGTAGAGCTCTCTCTTCCGAAAGTTCCTCCTTTAAACACTCGCTCAGAAACGTTTCTACATCTCCGAATTATACACAGCGGCAGTTTATTCCCGAGTAACACCGGCCTAGGGGAATCCACGTGTGAAAAACTCGGAGGCACATGCCAAAAAAGGAAAAATCCGCAACGAGAGACCCTTTTTTTCAATAGCTCGATGAAAAAAACATTGTTTTTAAGTTCTCAAATTACGTTTCCTTTATTTGGCAGATGAATCCTGTGCCTTAAGAAAGCATTACTCGACTTTTAGAACTTGATTTGTCTCCGAGAAAGTGTTACGTGCCAGCTGTTATATGAAAGAAAAAATGTTTTTTCCAAATGAAGTCGGTTTTACCTTATGTTTCTGTTGGTCTAACACATTATAATTTATTTATTTATTTTATTTATTAAGGAAAAATTCCATTTTAAATACACAGACAATCATAATAGGGATAACAAGCAGTCAAAATAAGTTACAGAACATTATTTTGTTGATTGATTCGGCATTCACTTTGTAACACTTCGTAATGAATGATTAAATAGAACGATACGTGTTACTATTGGTTTATTCTATAGAAATAGATTTTACCTACACTACCTGGTTTCGGGAGTAACGTTCTCCCATCGACTGGTGACAAAAGTGTCTTTTTACCAGTCGATGGGAGAACGTTACTCCCAAAACCATTCTATTTCTATAGAATAAACCAATATTAACACATAACATCGTTTTATTTAATCTTAATTGACAGAACATTAAAGTGGTGAAGCTAAGACAGTTAGAATAAATTATGGACACGCTCAAGACAGGATCGCGTCTACTTCAATGAATGTTTAAATCTTGATAGACTTACACCGAAGAAGTGCAGATCCCGTCTTGAGTTTACAATACGACACAATCGAGACAATGGGGCATGAAAACCATAGTTAGTTTTGTGGTGACGGTACTATTTCTCAACCTACGGACTGGAATACAAAAAGTCACCTAATACTGTACTGAATATCAGGCAACTATATGCTAAGGCACTACTCGTTCATGCACACGTCATCATCATCATCATCATACCATATCCGCTCCCTATGTGGAGCATATGGAATCCATGCACATGTAGATGGTGGAAACATAAAAAATACCATCTACAACACAAGAAGTAAAAGGAGTCAGTTATATGTGACACCTAAAATGAAAAAAGCATTTGGTCAAAGAAGTCACATATATCTGGCTCCCAGAATTTACAATTGTATCCCACCTGAAAATAAATTAGAGAAGGTTAAAAATAATTTTTGTTTAGGTGCGAAAAAGTGGCTTTATGAGATGGACCCAGAGAAGTGTCTTGAGATGGTCACCCCACCAAAATCGATGTGTAGTATATTATAAATTTATACTACCTACAAGGGAAAAAAAGGGATTGTTAATGAAAACCTCAGCACGGGCATTGCCCAGTGGGGTATTTCATAGATCTAAAAAAAATGTAAATTATACTATGTAAAAATAAAATAAATAACTAACTAACTAACCGTCACGCCATTTCCCCGAAGGGGTAGGCAGAGAGGATAGAACGCCACACCACTCTGTCCTGGCATACTTCTCTTGCTTCCTCCACATTCATACATCTTCTCATGCACGCACGTCGATTATTCCGACTTCTTACATGCCCACTTTCAAGCACTTGTTTTACTTGATCATGCCATGTCTTCCTCGTAAAAATAAAATAAATAACTAACTAACTAACTAACCGTCACGCCATTTCCACGTAGGGGTAGGCAGAGAGGATAGAACGCTATTCCACTCTGTCTTGACATACTTCCTTTGCTTCCTCTACATTCATACATCTTCTCATGCACATACGCCGATTATTCCGACTTTTTACATGTCCACTTTCAATTATTTGTCGTACTTGGTCATGCCATGTCTTTCTCAGCCTCCCTTGGTTTCTACATCCAGGCACACTTGCATTTAAACTTCTTTTAGCCGTTCTTTCACCACTCATTCCCTCCACATGACCAAACAATCGTAAAAGCCCCTTCTTGATTTTGACGATAATGCTTATCTCAGCCTTGCACTCTGCTCGGATTTCGACATTTGTACACCTATCATACTTAGTCTTGCCTGAGAGATCGCATTTCAAAATAAAATAAATAAATAAGCTAAAAATTATTATTGCTTTAACCGTAAACGAGATGAGTTTTGCAGTTGTATTGTACGAGTTTATGGATGTTCTAATGTCAGATAAATGTTGTACATTATGAACCCACAGTAAAAATGTCAAACATTTTGTGCCCTGCACACATAGGTCAAATCTAACCCTCAGAGCGTTTACTAAAAAATCTTTCATTTTCCTTTTTGTAAATCGGAGGTTGATTCTCGAATTCTACCCCCTATTTTGCATATTTCCTTACGCTAGGCGGAGCTAATGTGCCTCGGGACTTTTTACGAATTGAAATAAAGCCGAGAGATAAAATTAAATTTCGCCCATAAAATATGTTCGGTTGAAGGCGAAATACTCGAAATACGCCATAGGTGGTGAGCTGTTGAAAAAATATATCGCAGTCCTTAATGAATATCAGTAATTAAGCATTTTATCAAGTTTATTTTACCGCGATTGTATATATATTATTATACATGTTGAAATATTTTATTTGGAAAATAACAATCATTTGAAATTCCTAAAATATTGTTATTTATAAATATTGCATAGATTTTTTACGAAATATTTTGAACAGTGTCAAAATAAAATAAGCTAAAGAAATGCAGTAGAAATCACTAAAATGCGTCTCCTGCACACCTACAATAAATAATTATAGCCTTTATGGCTCACAAAAAGTGAATTGTTTTTCATTCTGCTTTTCTATTTTTCCAACCGAAAAATAAATTTTTTTATATTTTTGATTATTTTTGATTTTTATTTTTAAATAATTTTTAATTTAATTTTATATATTTACGGACATAAAGTCCATTTAAACGTAATAACGTATTACATATTTGAAAAAAAAAAAGCAGTAAAAGTAAAGCAATATTAATATATTAAAAAAATTAAGCTAGGACAAAACTGTGGACTATCTCAAGACAACACATAGTCTAATCTAGTATTTTTCTAATTCTTATGATATTTTTATAATAAACTTTTTACATGGGCTACGATATTATTTATTGAATTTTAACCTCTCGCATTCGTAGGTTCTAGTCATCCTGGACGTCCACTGTTGACAATCCGTTGGCGGAACTGCGGGACGTGGACCTGGCATGGGAGGATGCACAAAAACTGGCGGCCGATCGCTTGGCTTGGATGCAGTTGTGGAATCCATATGGGGAGCGGATATTGTGTGATGATGATGATGAACCTCTCGTATTTATTTAATGAAAAGGTTTTCAATCACATACTGTACACGGTGTACCAAACTCGTAGTACAACCCGAAAACTGGTGAATCTACATCATATTTGGAGTCGAATGTGAAATATTATGACTTTTGAATCCAAATCGAAAAAAATATTTTTTTCTTCTCATAAAAGCTTTTATTAGTACCGCAGATTAAGTAAAATTGCATGAATTCTTATTAAAATGCAGTTTTTATTTTGTTTTCTGTGTGAATAAAATAAATTTGTCTAATGTTTGCATAAATACAAAATCAAAAATGTTACCTGGTGTGGGTATTCGCTAATAAGCGGAATGGGGAATGTTGTAGTACCTACATAAAGTGGCCACTTAACCCAGTCAATGACAGGTCATAAGCCCTACCTCATCTCTGTAGGGATATAAATAAAAAATATAAATAAATGGTGTTTAATAAAAATTTGCAAAAATTACATCGAAAAAAAATCTTCGTAATCAATTTTCTCGAAAACTGTGGTTGAAATAAAAAAAAAAAAAGTCCACAAAATCTCCTCCAAATATGATGTAGATTCACTGGTTTCCCGCTTGTACATATCGAATTTCGTTACACGATGAATACATATTTTTGAATATTCGAAAAGTTTTCGAGTTGTAATAATATTTACCCTAACTTTTCTTATCATTTAAAACATTTAAACCGTTTCAATGAAGGCTTCAATCATTTTCATGCTTGTGCATACATACATTGATATTTTATTACGAATATCAAATATTATTTTTAAACAAACATAGAAGCTCTCAAAAGCTCGTAAAGTTAATTGTATTTGTTTTATCTTCACGTATGCATTTATGTATGATTCCTTTGATGATGATGTATGTAGTTCTTCTATAATAAATGTTTACTTTCTTGTTGTGGGACTATTCCGTTGGCAAGTTATATTTTCAAGCTCGGGAAATATTATATTATATTTTTAGACTGTGGAAATATTTGTATTCTAAAATAAATGAAAACAAAAATTTAGTTGATTTAGTAAATTTATCTGTTTTTGTCAAAATATCAACAGGGCTGTAGCCCTAATTGCAGGGAAAGGTTGCATCATAGAAAACTCGAATCCTGCGAGCGCGTGCAATCAGCCTGTCTTAGATGATATTCAGGTCTCAGCTAAACATTTTTAGGCCTAGATTTTTTGGATGCATATGCATGCACTTTACTTTTTTTTTACGTAAATAACGGTTCAATGGCCGTGCATGCATGTATACCAAAATGTTTGGTAAACGTAGACAAACTGTCATTAAGCTGCGGCGCCTGCGTTTCTATGCTACATGCTTGTCTATTAGCCTACCTAAGGCACCAGATTCCCGGCGTCCTGAACGATCCGTCTACAGTTTACGTCAGCACTACCGGGCGTGGATTTGAGTTGAGAATATGCACGTGAATCGGCTTTGATTGGAATAACTTTGTGCAATCCACAGCGCAGCCTGTGGAATGATGAGGTGAATTTGTATTGTGTATTGGATGTAAAGTAATTTAAGTCCAGTCAGATCCGTCTTGATTAAATTCCCGTGTACGTACTATCTACGGGGGTCGTGTGTCTATACCTTTGGGACCGCTACCCCCTTCACCCTTCCCCCGGCAAACCTCATCATCCCCCCACTCCCCAGCCACACCGCACTGCGGTATGGGACGCGGGGAGGCGTTTCATCATATTTGTGATCAAAAGTTTTTTTAGTACCTACTTGTGAGTATTCTTGTCGTTTTGGCAGTGCAAGTTAGAAGGTAAATATAAAGACCAGTATTTTAAGGAGTGGGTTTTTGTTCTTAGTCGAGTCGACTGCACCAATTGCCTCTATTCCTTCCAACTCTAGGTGCATTTGGAGATGCATTTGAAGGTGCATTTGACTGCGTTAGTTTCTTAGTAGAGGACCATCTTCTCGCTCGCTTTTCTTTAACACAGCCCGTGATCACCAGCTCTTCCAGGCCCTCAGTGTTTTTAACAATGTGTCCGATATAGGGTAAAATTATTTTCGTCTTTCGGTAATTATTGAGTTTCTGGAGAATAGAGACTCACCATTTTCCTTTAAGAGCATACTACACCGCGTGACTCGCGGCCGCTTCCCATACACACGTATTCCTCGATTTTCTCCCTGGAATTTAGGACGGATTGCTTGGAGTTTGTAGGTACCTACCTACCTTCTTGAAATACCTTATAATATGTAATAATTAATAAAAGTTTTATTTAGGCATATTATACTGGTGTTATATGTTATATGTATTGCTTGCAATAAAATGTACGTTTGCATTTTATTTACAAATAGATAGGTAATATAAAATTCATAAAACTTTTATGGTAGTTTTATTACTAATTATTTATGTACAAATATTACAGCACGCTGCTGACTCCGAGGCATGGCATATGAAACAAAGAATAATGTTATACCTAGAGTTTATTTTAAAATAACTTTTTTGCGTATCAAAAATATTATTGATGGTTTTCTTTTACTTTAGGCACCTGACGCATAAAATATTGGGATAAATCATTCGGAAAAAGCATCGTTACGCTGAAGGTTGTCACTCAAAAACTGATATCTCGAGAATTCGTCAGTAAATAGTGCCTTCACATATTTATTAGGATAAAACATTCACTATCCGCACCCTCTTGTCAATATGGGGACCAAAACCAACCAGCCCGGCAAGAGTCGCGTGTAAACGGTACTTAGAAAAACCAACATAAAATAAATAATACATCAATATTTATCTATTTAAATTTTCCCATCTTCGAACAAGAATTTTAGAGAAGTGACATTCCATACTTGAAAATTACTCCCGTGTCTAGGTGTCTAGTTACCCACTGCGTCATCAATAGGCATCTACGTCATCACTAGACATCTACGTCACACGTTTCATGTATTGGCCCAAGTGCTGGAGTCTTCAGACGGTGGAATTTCATTATAAGTGGTGTTCAATGAGTGGATAACGCCCCTTCTAGTGAACTCTTGAAAAGTGTTATTGCTTTTAAGCAATATCTTCCGACTACCCAATAGTTACCGTGACAACACCGTGATTTGGGTAATTATTATATTTTTTTGTACAATATTAAAGTTTGATTCTTATCCTGACCTAAATACATAAGAGTGCACTATTGTCCGTCGCGTCGGCCGCGGTGTCCGGCCGGCGTCGCGTCGGTCGGCCCGGTCGGTCCGTGTTACACAGTACTTTAAAGGTTTATAAAGAAAATGTCTCACCGCGTTCTGTTAGTAAGTAAGTAGTACGTAGCTCGGGTTGGGTTCACACGATTGTGATTCAATATTACATACATACCCATATCCAGTACGGAGGAACGTCTCTAGCCGTACAGAATAATGTAGATTTAAATGGTAAACTCTCAGATAATCTTGTGGAAAAATATACGTAGCCTTATTACGGACTTGACAGCAGCATATTCTGGCTATTGTTATGGGTTATACCTATTATTATGGGTAAAACGAGACTACCGTAAAAGCCTTGACGTCGCATGATGGTGTTCAATTATACAATATCCCTTTGATTAATAATCAAGTTACTTTTCAATCTAGTCCATTATTCGATATTTTATTGTAATGATCACCCTACCCTCTCCCCCCCTTCCTCCTTTTCCAACTGTTAATCATTTTTAACTATTAACTTGATAAATGATTAACGCTTGGTGGTGGCGTAGTGAAGCATGTGTCTAATCTGCATGTTGATTTTATATTTTTGTAAATCTACTATGGTGAAGGTGTGTAGTGGTATTTGCATGTTGGTGTAGTTGTGTTTGTCCTGACGAAGAGACGGGTTAGGTCTCGAAACCGGTAGACATAGAAAAGTCGGTGAGTGGTTTTATACATTTTTTTTACTAACATAATATTAAAATTTTATGCTGAATTTTTTTAAATGCTACTTTTATTTTTCAGTTATGTTACTTTTCCTTTCAAACATTTTATTTGTGCTTTACATACTACAAATAAGCAACTGTGTACAGGATGGGTACTTTGCAACAATAATAAATGTTTCAATATTTTTAGATACTTAAGTGATAGCCTATAAGTGGACATTATTGTTAGAAATTAATGTTGTATATATTTAAAATAAGTGAATGTCTGTTGGCTGTCCAAAAAAAAAAATAAAAATATTTAAAAAAAAAAAAAAATTTTTTTAAACAAAGATATTTCCGGGACGCCTTCTGCTTACAGTACGTCGGCAATTAACACACTAGAGGTCGTGGACATGTAACATGGAGCAAGTTTGGTTACTACATATCCTCTAAATAAGCTTGCTTGCTTTACAAGGGATCAGGCGTCCGCGTTTGCGTCCTGGATACCAAATGCTGACAGTTTATCGGCAGCTTAAGTCAAGACTACGATATGTAAACCTGACTTGGTAATAAGCGCAGGGCATGGACGGTGATTGCTTGGCTCGGAGGCAGTTTATGGAGCCCTTATAGTCCATATGATTCATTATTTCATTCAACTTTTCTTTCGTAGGTTCTAACTTTTGACTAACTTAACCAAAAAAACAATTTCTGATACGTAAAATTATATTAGCTTACGGAATCTATACTCACATAGTTTTATCTAAAGCCCGCTTTATTTGGGACAGTTTCTTGTTCAGAAAACTACACAGTTTCTTGTTCAGAAAACTGTGCAGTCTGTCAAACTTCTGTCAAAAGACACGCTAAATATGTGTATTTTTGAAACGCGATTGTAAGTTATTATCGTGTGTTTGCTCTCAGGAAATTGTATATTTAGCTAATAATGTAAATATGTTATTGGTTTTTTACGTATTTAAAAGCGTACAATAAAACAATGTCTACTTAAACGTTTTACATAAAAAACATTGACTGTCATGTCAGCTTAAATCTGACACTAGCACACAGTTTTTCATGCAGTTTTAGCTTTATACGGGACCGTTTTCAGACTGCACAGAAAACTGTGTAGTAAACTGTCTCATATATAGCGGGCTTAAGATACAACATTCCCTTTGTTATTAACTATGCAACCCTGGAGCTCAATCACAGATAACTATCGACGTAGTTAAAAACGTGCTAACCACGTGCTAACGCTAACCATTTGACCGATCACAATGAACATACGTTCATACCACGTTCGCCGTTCCGAGCATTGCCGAGCGTAGCCCAGCACCATAGATGATAATACCTAAATATCGCGGCCAAACGTCAAACGTCAAACGTCACGCGCGTGTCGGATTGTTTATTATGTCGACTGCTTTTCTTAATATTTGGCTTGCCGAAGCAATACGGCACTCGAGAAAGATTGAAAGAAGATATGTGCGAAGAAGATATATCTCGGGAAATGGCTCGCGACTTGATGCGCTCGTTTAATAATCCTGATCGATAACTTTTAACGCGTGTTCCATTGTGATCGCGAAAACATTAAACATTCATGGTAAGAATCGTTATCACGTCGCTTATTACCGCGTCGATAGTGATCTGTGACCGAGCAACTGGTGATTTTTTGATGGTAGCTTTAAAGAGGTTTTGTTTTTTGATTTAATTTAAGTTACAAGTCATTATTGATTTTTCTTTATTCGATTAAAGTGCTG
>JAGVSP010003148.1:0-47913 GCA_022494985.1 Micrasema minimum | reverse complement strand
AATTCATGCTACTTAAATAATAATTTAAACAGATTTATAATATTACTTTTGTTTAAAAGTTGAGTATTTTAAATTTGCATTTTTGGTGCTGTTCAGATGATAATATATATAGTATTTGGAGTCAAATGTGTAATATGAATTTATTTAATCTGAGCTTAAAAAAATTTTTTTTTCTTACAAAAGTTTTCACAAGTATGGCAGATTAAGTAAAATTGCTCAAATTCTTATTAAAAACCCGTTTTTTTTTATTTTGCTTTCTTTATGGACAGTATTAATTTGACTAAACACATGTTATTTGATAACGATTTGGAAAAAAAAAAACAAAAAATATCAACTTCATACTCAATTTTCTCTCGAAAACTAAGGGTCAAATAAAAAATAAAAATTCTTTAAAAATCGACTAATATATTATGTAGATTCACTGGTTTCCGCTTGTACATCGAGTTTTGTTACACCCAAACAAAAAAAAAAAAACAAAAATTGGGTTTGTTTTGAACTTGATTCAATTTAATCAATGATCATTAAAAGCTACATAACACCTTTATCCACTAGTGTCTCCATACATTTTTAACCCAACGCTCGCTGTACCCAACCAGGTACACAAAAATTTTAAAGTTGTGTAAATTTTTTTTTATTATAATTTTTTTTTAATTTAGTTTCAACACCATAGGACTTTTAAAACAAAGTTACACAGTAACAAGAAATTCAAACATAATATACCTTTAACCATAAAATGTCAAAAAGACATAATAAACTAGTTATTAACTTGATCGACTAGACTCCATCACCATTTAAGTGTAATTTTTGTTGAAGAAAGCCTTTCTCTCTCCAGGTTGGAGGATAGAGCCCTGAGCTCCCTCAGCAAGGAGGAGCGGCGACGCGAGTTTGCGGAGAAGGCGGCGCGCGAGGAGCAGCAGCGGGGACGTGCGCCCCCCGCCGACAAGAGCGCCGCGCCCCCCAAGCGGCGCACCCTGCTGCCCTCGCCCTCGCTGCCCGCCAAGCCCTGGCCGCCCGCAGAGTACATGCAGGTAGGAAGCCAAGTGACAAGGATTTTGTGTAACTAACACCTTAGTATTACTACTACTAATTCCTCTATCTGGTAAGGTACTGCATTGGTACACCAATTGCAGTGAATCTTGATCATTTGTTACATGAAGGCAAGATGATCGACTATGCAAATGTTTCATTAATTATTATTTTAATTCTTTCCGATATAATATATTAAAAAATCAATAGCATAAACGTATTCTAATTAGTCGCATGCGGTCTATAGAAAGTGATAGAGCAATCAAAGTGTTGTAACCTGTTCCAACACTAATGTGTCTGGTACTGGACGAAAACTCGCAACTTCATGAAAATAAAAAGCAGGAATTTTTTTTTCGTTTTACCATTTTCTATTCTAATACTAGGATAATGCAATTTGAATGGAGTAATCAGTACAGTCATATTAGAAATTACATATTATCAGAGAAATGGCAATAATTATCCAAATATAACTTTAATAAAATATCTAAAACATTGAACATATATTTATTTGAGAATAACCATGGTGATGTGCGGCGTTTGCTTTCCGAGTGAAGTCACACTCTGTTGGTCACGTTTTGTTGAATTGGGAATTTTTTCTTTCTTTTCTACCTTTAAACTTTATTTTATGTGCATGTAATTTGTTTGTAGTAGTCTTATGATGATAATATTTTTCTTTTTTGCCTATTTTTGTTGCTACCTGTGAGAACCTCCAATTGGTCTACTCTGTTTTCTTTTAACAACGTATAAAGGCAACTGGCAAATGTTTATTATAACGATTGTTTGACTGTTGGTTTTCCTGTAAATAAATAAATAATATAATTCACCAAATGATTTTTATTTTATTTTTAAAAGAAACATTAGAGTTCTTATGATATACTCAAATATTTCAGTTTTGGGACTGCTTTCAAATAGTCGGAAATAACTGTGTCAGATTACTTGTATGAAATGAATGTGTGGATATTAAATTAATGTCTCTTTCCAGGGTTTGCCTCAAGGTCCACCGCCTTTCGGCCCCATGATGATTAACGGCCTGCAGGGCATTCCGCCCCCCGACTACATGCTGCCCCCCGGCTACGTGCCCCCCGAGTTCATGCCCGTGGAGTACATCCCCGACTACATGCAGCAGAAGCCCTTCATGCTACAGTACTGCGGGCCCCCGCACCAGATGTTCCCCATGCCGCCCAACTACCCCAATCCCGGCTTCATGCAGATGATGGGGCAGAACCCCAACTTGATGGGACAGAATCCTAACTTGATGGGACAGAATCCTAACATGATGGGACAGAATCCTAACATGATGGGACAGAATCCAAATTTGATCGGACCAAATCCAAATATGATGGGACAGAACCCAAATTTGATCGGACCAAATCCAAATATGATGGGACAGAACCCAAATTTAATGGGACCGAATCCAAGCATGATGGGACAGAATCCTAACATGATGGGACAGAATCCAAATTTGATCGGTCCAAATCCAAATATGATGGGACAGAATCCAAACATAATGGGACCGAATCCAAGCATGATGGGACAGAATCTTAATATGTTGGGTCCAAATCCTAATATGATGTGTCAGAATCCCACGTACCCGCCTCCGCCGTCTCCCCACCCGGCTGTTTCCACATACCCCTGCCCCCGATATTCCCCAGCCCCCGCCGTGCAGCAGCTGCCCGCCGTGCCCCTAGTTCTCCCAGAGCTGCCGAGCCCGGTGGTGGTCATGCACCCCCCGCCCCCAGCGCCCCTCCCGCAGAGCATCCCTACCCTCGTGCCGGGGATCCCAGCGCCGGCCAGCTACCCCTACCCAGCGGAGCAGCCCGTCCAGGCCAACTCCCAGCCCTACCCTCCGGAACAACACTACCATGTACCGACGCCTGTAACTCCTACTGATGAAAATCAGGTATGTATTTTGAATTTTAATGTGATTGTTGATTCTATATTGTGATGAAATCTATAATGTGATTAAACACAAAATTGTATTTTATTATAAAACTTTTAAACCTAATAGTAATTAGATGGGTCAAATACACAAAAAGGTATCTACAAAATTGCAAATGTTGAGGAGAGGACACGATAACATTTTTTTACAAATTAAACTTACCTTCAACTTAGTTAAATCATGATTATATGATCAACTATAGATTTTTTGTACATATATACATCTACGTTTTACAGATAGAACCGATAATCTTAAACATTTCTGCATACGCAACTCGAAAACTCGTTTATTCATTTATTAATGAAAAATATTACAAAATAATAAAAGAGAGATATATTGCTTTCACTGGGGTGACCCGTGCCGAGGATTAATTTTATAATTTTTATTGTTTTTTAATTATTTGCGTACAATGGATCCATGTGTGTTTGGAAATAAATGTGAAATTGTGAATTAAAAATGATTATCTGTTGAATAATTTTTTTTATCTCCACTCTACCCACCATTCATTTGTTATCGATTTTTTTCTTCTTTCTGTTGATTGATCTATTTCTTCCTAAAATAGTGCATTCATAGATATTACATAAATATAATATACAATGTGTCAACGGGCTATTCTCCGTATAAAAGATTACAAACTTGGACTTTTTCAAAAATTACTTCTCAGCAGCTAATTATTGCTAATATGTATGAGTTGATTGCTATCAGCGCTACTTTTCGCTTCAAGATGTATCTTTCCATCATCGTTTATAAGTTTTCCTTTGTCTCGCAGGAGTCTGCAGACGGCGGTGCGGAGGTGGCCCCCTGGGCACCGGTCCGCCTGCCGTCCGCTGGAGGTCCATGAAGGACGCCCGCGGCCGCACCTACTACTACCACGTCAAGCTCCGGACCTCGCAGTGGGAGCCCCCCATGTACTCCCCCACTCCGCACAGAGATGGTATGAGAGCAAGATACCTCACCAAAACCATTTTGTCGCTTACTTCATAAAAAACAGATATCTGTAAAAGATTACTGATTCTTGTTTAGTTTTAACACGTAGCAACATTTTTTGAGGATGTATACATGTTTAATGAATTCCGATCAAGTAAAATCTTCCAAGATCTGTAATCTCTTAAAATTATTGTTTTATAGAGAATATGGCTGGCACTGAAAAGGGTTCAGTCAATGTAGAAGGATGTTTTAGCACAGCCATGGGTGTATAAAAGGGCTTAAGGCTCTAGTCCCATTCTGTTCCCATACAAAATCAACACACTTTTTAGGTACATTCGGTAGCACGGTAACCTGTGTTTTGAGAAATAATTTATACCGCGAATTAAAGATAGTACGTTTATCTAACTCTGTGGCGAAAAAAACTTAGGTGTACCATAATAATTTAATATTTAATTATTGAAAGACTGCAAGACCGCGATTGCTTCATTATATAGCGCGCACGGCGGCAGTCGGCAGTTGAGATTCTGCCAGGAAGGACGCGTCTCCACGCTCGTCACGCTGGTGACATACTCATACAGTTTTTGATGACAAAATCATATTATTTTGTATTGGAGATATACTGGATATGTCTAAATAGTAATCATTTCATAGAAATAATTCACCAAATACATATTTAATTATATTTTAATAGCTTTATTTTATTAAAAAAACAAGAAAAATATTTCGGCTGATAAAAAATGCCACGTGCGTTACAAACTCGTATCTCTTGTGAAACTTGTAGGCTTGTATTTAAAAAGGTTGTTTTGTTTACACATCACCAACATTCATTGCTAAAAGTAAATTTGGCTTTTTTGTATAAACGTAAAATTTGCTTAACACTGCGTTTCCATTTGTAGCCTAGCCTAGCCTAGTAAATATCGAGCAACATAACACTCCAGAAGACTGAATAATAATAATAATTATGATTATTATTTATTATTCCATCTTCTGTGTCCGCCTCGTAGCATAGTGGTAGTGCATTTGGCTACCGCGCATGAGGTCGCGGGTTCGATTCCCGTAGGGGGTCGACATGAAATATTTATTTAAATGTGATTTTCATATTTATATTTCATGTGTGATACCCCGCGTCGCAAATAAAACCGATAATCGCCTAATTCGCTAGTGCGCAGCTTGACCGCCAGAGTTCTTTTTACATGACGCGACCTATACTGACGCGTAAGACTGATCATCCTACTTTTTCATGTAATAAAATGATCATGAGACACTGCACTTGTACCAATGAAGTGCCCTATGCACCATTGGGTGCGGATAAGGGAAAGTAGTATGAAAGAAGATTGAATGCAGTTGAAATGCGATCTCTCAGGCGAATGTGTGGTAAAAACTATGCATGATAGGTGCACTAATGTTGAAATTAATGAGATAAGCATTATCGACAAAATTAAGAAAGGTATTTTACGTTGGTTCGGTCATGTAGAGCGAATGGATGATGAAAGAACGGCTAAAAAAAAATATGATGCGACTGTGCCTGGATGTAGAAGTCGAGGAAGGCCGAGAAAGACATGGCATGATCAAGTAAAACAGGTGCTTGAAAGTGGGCATGTAAGAAGTCGGAATAATCGATGTGCGACGTGCGTGCATGAGAAAATGTTATGAATGTGGAGGAAGCAAGAGAAGTATGCCAGGACAGAGTGGTGTGGCCTTGAAGTTTATTTATACGAAACGGCGCTCTATAAATTAACCAGAATAGTAATAATAATGCGGATTTATTTCAAACAAGTAGGTACAAAACAAATAGACCATCTCCGTTTTTGTCAGTTCATCGTAATTTATTAATCAGTCCCGCGTCCCGCGTCAAAAGGTATATTTTTTACTAACGGAAAACAAAATATAAGCATGTAAATAGAATTTACCTTTTTAAAATGTTGCAAATTTTAGTATACAGATATTAGTAAAATGAAAATGTTCATACTTCGTTGGATGGAAACAGGATGGCCAAAAATGTATTGTACTTAAACTACCTACATCAAATTCGATTTTGGTTCTATTTCATTATCACAATCGAGTTTGAATGAAAAAAAAATTTTAGGAGTTCTTTAAAATAAATAATAACGCAATCAACAAAAAATAGTACATTCATTTTTTATTTGCATAAAAATAAACTGAAGGTTACAATAATAATTATGCTCTTATTGAAAATATGTAGTTAACTAACTAACTAACCATCACGCCATTTCCCCGTAGGGGTAGGCAGAGAGGATAGAACGTCATACCACTCTGCCCTGACAGACTTCTTTGCTTCCTCTACATTCTTACGTATAGAGTGAGGTCTTATATCGGCACTTTTCATGACATCAATGTGATATCTATTTGTTTCTAAAACTATTTTTTCCATCACATCGACACAGAGAGAAAGTAAATATTGAAAACGGCTATGTTCGGGATCCGGAATTTCGTTTTTAATGTATGGTAGATATACTGTATTTAGTAATATTTATATGATAATAAGAAAAAAAGTGATACATTTTGACACTCAATAAACATTTTTCTTTTTGATTAAACTTATTTACTTATTAATTATTCTATAAAACATTAATACATTTTATTAAAAGTAAATTAATTAACCAATTAAAAGACAAAACTTATTACGGCACGTCAAATAATAAATGAAATTGTCGTAGTGAGTACGTACATATAAATAAACCGGGATTCTTAGAAATAACATTAGTATTCTCGTATTTTTTATTTTACAAAAATACTCTACAAAATCATCAATGTATATTAATTTCTTACGCATCCTGTACTTATCCGAAGCCAATACTAACACATAAACAAATAATATGTGTAATACGAAGTTATTTAAATGTGTGCGTGACAGTAATAGGCCTGATTGGTTCAAAGTTTAGCTAATACTAACGCATAAACGTGTAATATGAAGTTATTCAAATGTGTGCGTAAAGTGGCATGGTCTGATTGGTTCAAAGTTTAGGTAGTACGTATATTCTGACGCACTAAGAATGTTTATGCTAAGAGACATCTGGTGATAGTAATTTTCCCTAAAAAAGGTGACGAATTTATGCATAGAAATTTGGGACTAAGGCCTTAAACAGCGAATAGCATTACAGTATCTTCGGTCGCCAAAACTAAAGATTTATGCTTGTAAAGTTCCACATTATCATTAAAGCTAGCCTTTTAGCTTTTTCGATTATATAAAGTATTTTGTGAAATTTGGTAAATAATTTATGTGAATTATGACATTTCCCTGGTCCTGCACATGGGTTTCAATATCACTGCATAATAAATTCAAAGAGTTTTAAAAAAAATATATATTTTCTGTTTTTATGATTATACATAGTTGGGTTTCCATAATATGTTTATGGTGCTATCATTTTTAGTCCACTCTACCAATTAAGTAGATCTTGCCCCATGGGCGTTGAAACTAAATAAAATTTTAAAGAAATATAACATTTCCTTTTCAGATAACAGTTCAGACGACGAAGAAAGCACCAGTGAAGTTGAGAATGAAGAAGAGGAGGAAACTTGCGAAGAAATTACACCCGCGAAGAGTAAACTTGTAGAAGGAGTAGATGGTATCTATACGAGGTGAGAATGAACTCACAGATACATATACACTGTAAGAACTTCTATCGAGTCGCCATTTATTCTTAATCATCTTTTTATTTACAGTTACAAACGAAGACTTGATTGGAAAGAATGGCGTAGAAATTGTGGTCTCACCAAAGAAACTAAAGAAAAAGAGGCCTGGATTGGTAACTAACACCTGGATTATCAGTGTAAGTAATAGACTATTAAATATTTTTAATAAAAACTCTATATTTCTTTACTGTGATTAAAAATGAATTGTCTCTTTGCAGCCTCGGAGAGAAGAAGATAGATTAGCCAACCAATTAGAACTGAAACGATACAAAGAGAATAAGGAGAAATTACGGAGAAGAAAGGAACAGCAAGCTTTGTTCGCTGCACAGAATGAGGAAGTCATATTTAAGTATAAGAAGTTAAAGGAAAAACAAAAGAAGACAAAGGTGGGTACATCGTAAAAAAATTACTCAAATAAACTTAACCTTATTCATGTAATAGACGCGACCCACTAATGATGACTAAGCAGTCATCGAACTATTCTCATAGGATGACTTTCTAATTATTATTCATCAAGGACTCTTTCACCTTCTAAAATGTCTTTGATGACTTTTTGTAGTGTTTTTGGTTGATGGATAAGCATTTAAAAATGATTTATTTCAGGTGCAAGTTCAGGTAAAGGTTCCCGTGCCGATCTCTTCATCGAGGAAGAAGAAGGAGGTGGAGGTGGGGAGCGAGGACTCGGAGCGGCGGACCAAGGAGAAGTTCCGCAGCCGCATGGCGCGGGTCATGGTGCACCACCTCAACCCCTTCCGCCGGGACGACTGCCCCCTGGGCCGCATCACCAACACCGCGGACTTCAAACATCTCGCTAGGAAGGTGAGTCACATATCACAAGATACTGCAATACCGCGTAACTTTTTTTAAGAAACATATTTTTGCTTCAAAAAAATGTTCTAAAGAGGAGCTTCTGTGTGTTCTATGTAAGTGTTTTCTATCTTGTAGTGCTATTTTTGGTTATCAAAAACCTTCGTCAATTTCTTTAGAGAATGGTTCTTATGCCCACTTTATATGGCGCAGTTTACTACACAGTTTTCTGTGGCAGTCTGAAACGGTCCCGTATAAAGCTAAAACTGCATTGAAAAATGTGTGCTAGTGTCAGATTTAAGCTGACATGACAGTCAATGTTTTTTATGTAAACGTTTTAAGTAGACATTGGTTTATTGTATGCTTTTAAATACGTTAAAAAACCAATAACATATTTACATTATTAGCTAATATACAATTTCCCTGAGAGCAAACATACGATAATAAACTTACAATCGCGTTTCAAAAATACACATATTTAGCGTGTCTTTTTGACAGAAGTTTGACAGACTGGGTTTGACGCGATGATGAAGCCCTGAAAGAACTTTTAGAGTCGAAAGAGAGGGGTAATTATTAAGTTGATAGAAACATTAACAATGTGCAATCAAATGGAAAAAAATTATGATTTTATGATTAATATATATGATTTATTTCAGTGGATAATCAAGTTAAAAAAAAAATGATCATTCAAACATTAACTTTTTATTAACGACCGAATTGATTCTAATCGAGTCCACAATAATGTATTATGATAATGTTCCTATGACTTTGTCTTAAATCATAGTCAAATTTAGTTATTTCACCCACACTAAGTGTAAAAAATCTTGTTAGAGACACGAGATTGATACTTAAATAAAATGTATGCAGTATGTATTAAGCCTACGACTTAGACATTTTTCATTTAGCTATCCACAAATTTATTTTGCGCATTGGCATTTACAATTCGCGTAAGCAGATTAGAGAATTAGATTTTTAATGTTTGCTGTTTTGTAAGACATTCTCGAATGGACTAATGTAGAGAAATATGTTATTCACGCTTTGAGATTCCGTGGTACGGCATTATGGGCGCCAAATAAATTTTAGTTATTTTTTTATACATATTTATGTAGCTTAAACCATAATGACTGATGGATTGAATGTTTATTTTGTGTGAAGTTTGACTCAAACTTGCGCGAATATTTTTTTATGACTGTTAAAATGGTTGGAGTTATCTCACAATGAAATGTTATGTACAAATAGTGGAGCCGAGTTCAGAGACCTTATTACCAGGTTTGGAAGGAATAATCCTGTCTCTTGGTTTCCTATCTTTGTATAAAGGCTAAGGAACTGGACAAGTAAGTAATATTTCTCCCTCCAAACATGATGATATGGCCTGTGAATGTATCATTGTGTGAATTTCTTTGTAAATCATGTTTGTATAGTTGTTGAAGTGTAAAGATGAAGATTATTTTATGGAAAATAATTCCAATGATAGAACTTACTGTCAACAGAATGCTAACTTTCCATTTATGTGTGCAATCTCATGTCATTTTATTTCTCACTAATTATTGGAGACTATGATGTGTATTATAATATGAATAGTTAAATATTCATGGTTTTGACGTTTGCATGTACCTACTATAGTAATATTTATTTATATCCCATTCCATAAAGCCCTCTGTAATGTATTGTACTTTACATTGTCGTATTCTGTTTGTATATAAGTCAGCTTGTAACCGATTTGCTAAATATGAAAAATATTAGCCCATGAGCCATAAATGGGAAGTTGCTCTGAATAACGGTATCAATAAATTTCTTAAAGAAATTCCTTGTTTCATTTCTCCTTCTCGCTAACTCGATGTGTAAATTTGGTCACCAAGTATTTTTGGGTTTTACTGCTATTTGTCCCCCTGGTCAGTAAGAATATGGATAATATAATATGTATCACTGAAAACCGAACAAATGTACATATTACAATATTTTGGGATACACAAATCTGGATTTATCCCAAGACGGAAGTAGGTATATATTTCATTTTTATATCCCTACAGAGATGAGGTAGAATTCTTTCAAATTCAGGAATATGGATATTCAAGCGTTTACAGGGCTTTTGACCTGTCATCGGCTGGGTTAAGTTACCTGGCTAAATGTTACCTGGTGTGGATATTCGCTAATAAGCGGAATGGGGAATTTTGTAGTACATAAAGTGGCCACTTAACCCAGCAATTAATTACCTACATTACGTAGATGTATCAAATATTTCTTTTTCGGTGTAAAAAGGTTTGATTGAAGATTTCCAAAAATAAGACATTAATAAGTATTTGGACACACTCAAAATGTTGTTTATAAAAATTAGCTGGTAAAAGTTATAAGCATAACAAATTGAAGATTCATCTTCAGGCGTTTCCTAGTAGGTGAAATAATTCGGTAAGAATCTCACTTGCAATCATAAAGGTTTCTGCTAAAATGCTTAGCAATTTTTCTATGTTTACAATGGATGACAGAGAGTGTTCACATGTGAAGCGTCGTGCCATTTTACTGTATATTGGCAGATGTGGATATCAAATACTAGGTGAAATGGGGAATGTTGTAATACATCAAGTGGCCACTTACCCACTTACTCACATTTACCCAGCCAATGACAGGTCATAAGCCCAGTAAACGCCTAGATATCCATATTCCATTCCAAATTTCTCGTCTCTGTTGAGATGTTAAATTTTATTAGCCCGTAATGGGTGAAATCCAGTTTTTGTCTACAAGTATTTGGACACACTCAAAATGTTGTTTATAAAAATTAGCTGGTAAAAGTTATAAGCATAACAAATTGAAAATTCATCTTCAGGCGTTTCCTAGTACGTGATATAATTTGGTAAGAATCTCACATGCAATCATAAAGGTTTCTGCTAAAATGCTTAGCAATTTTCTCAATGGATGACAGAGAGTGTTCACATGTGAAGCGTCGTGCTATTTTACTGTATATTGGCAGATGTGGATATCAAATACTAGGTGAAATGGGGAATGTTATAATACATCAAGTGGCCACTTAACCCAGCCAATGACAGGTCATAAGCCCTGTAAACGCCTAGATATCCATATTCCCTTCCAAATTTCTCGTCTCTGTTGAGATGTCTAATTGCTAAATTTTTTTATTTTAATATGGGATCACATTTTGTAATTATTGTGTATACGAATTTTATAAACATATTTTTTTTGTGTATAAACCTACATGGTAGTTTGTTGTGTTGGCTGATCTGAATGAGCTGGACGAAAGGGATTGCCGAGAGCAGAAAACCCAAGATCGAAAAATGTAGAATGTTATCGTCAAGGAGGTAGGAAAAAAAGACTAAAGTTTTTCATGAGTTGTGTGGCCATCTGAAGTTAGTAAGTACCTACATGGTATGATATTCCAACCAAAACAGAAAAATTCCGTAGGAGTTATGGCATTGTAAGTAGAGAGTATCTTGATAAATGATAAAATCAGTCAAATTTGGTGTCAGCCCAAGATATCATAAATATATTGTGAAATATTAAAGTGAAAAACCGTAAATAACGTTATTGGTTTGAAATTTTGGTCAGTTAAGTTTCGTTTCAATGTAAAATCAACATTTTTTTTTCAAATTTTAATGAGAAATAGAATGTCTCTTTTAATGTCACATTTTCGATGCGTACGTAATCCACAAATCAACTCTATATTTTTATCGAAAGTTGTTTATTGCACATAATTTTATCTGTTCAAGTTGTATAAATTCTCTGATTTTGTAGTTTTGTTGCAGGGCTTCCAAGCCAGGAACAAACTTTTTGGTACAGTTAGTATTAGTCACACACAGTAGATGGCAGTACAGTATATATCACGTGGTACCCAGTCTACTCTATGCTTTTTTGTTTATGGTCTAATCAAAGGAATCCCGTATTTAGTGTATTCTATGTTGTGCGTATTACGCGTTTGAAATTTTCATCCGACATCCGACTGCAAAAACAAAGGTAGAAATGTATACAATTGTTTGGATACATTACTGATTTTACTTTTCCTATCTTTATTGAGTCTTGTGTGGTATTGATTTCGTGATCGATTGACGGGCTGGCAGTTATTAAAACGTTCGGTGCTCAAAGTGGTTGCAATTTCTTTCAAAGTGGTCAATAAAGACAATCCATTTGCGATACAATGACAAAATAACAATTCTGTTAATATTTGCTACGATATAATAAGTGGGGGGTTGTTCAGTTTTGGATTTCAGTGAAGTTAAACGCAATTTTCGTGTGTAGTATGTATAGGTTAGTTTGTGACATTTACAAAGATCCATCATTTGTGTATCCATATTATTTTTAAATGACATTAGACTTAAAATATTATATATACAATCAATTCATTAGAGCATGACAATTGTTATTTACAATATTTTATATTGCAGACATCTATTTTGTTTTTTTTTTTACAATACAAATAAAGTACAGTACAATTTTACTATTCTTTCAATCAATAAATTTGCCTTAATCCTTTCTCTCATGTAAAATGTTTCATACAGTGGTTGAAAGATAAGATACAACTTGTATCTTATTTTACGACCATTTTATGAAATATTTTACATGAGAAAATATGGAATATCGAAAATATATATATTTGAAATTCCCGCCGTCAATTTTTCGCTATAGTAAAACTCTCACACAAGAGATGGCGCTCGGAAATTTTAATAAATGTGGTTCAAATTTTGATCAACTTGTTTGTATGGCAGCTTGCGTTCTTTAATTAGTGTATTCTATGTTTTGTTGTCTATGCGCATTACGAAGCAAAGTTGCTGTTTATCGTTTTCAATTGTCATTCAATTAAATTTTTCGAAATGGGTTCTCGATACGATAGAGCTATTACAGTATTTTCCCCGGACGGCCATTTGTTGCAAGTTGAATACGCCCAAGAAGCTGTTGGAAAAGGCTCGACCGCGGTAAGAAAGTTAAATAACCTAAAAATGCTACCGGTGCTCATCTTCCTTAATTTTATACATGACCATCTTCAAATTGTATTTTTAGGTCGGTGTTAGAGGCGAGAATGTTGTCGTTTTGGGCGTAGAGAAAAAGTCTGTGGCGAAACTTCAAGAGGAGAGGACCGTTAGGAAAATATGTCTTTTGGATGATCATGTTGTGATGGCGTTTGCTGGGCTGACAGCCGATGCCAGAATTTTGATTAACAGAGCGCAAATCGAGTGCCAATCGCACAAGCTGACTGTGGAGGACCCCGTTACTCTGGAATACATCACAAGATATATTGCTGGGTTGAAACACAAATACACTCAGAGTAATGGTCGTCGGCCATTTGGAATCTCTTGTTTGATCGGTGGATTTGATTATGATGGCATGCCCCACTTATATCAGACGGAACCATCAGGAATTTATTTTGAGTGGAAAGCTAATGCTACTGGTAGATCAGCCAAAACTGTCAGAGAGTTCTTAGAAAAACATTATACTTTAGAGGAAGTTGCTGACGAACAAGGAGCAGTGAAGGTTTGTACGATTTTCTAAAGGATTTCTGCTAATCATTCTCAATAGGTGACGGAGAGAATTCACATGTGAAACGTCCCGCCATTTCATTGTATTTATACAAGTTCTGGGGATACTTCACTTTACGGGGTAACTTTTATGAGGACTAGTCTATTGGTTATGAAATTTATACAGTAGGTTAAGATAGATTGGGTTTAATAAAATAATTTAAATCAAATAGCTATTTAAAAGCAATATCCTTTATAATAGATACAGTCGGTTAATGATAGGTTAGGTTAAATAAAATAATTTAAAATCAAATAACTTTTTAAAAGCGAAATTTATACAGTAGGATTTTTAAATCCAACCAATTACAGCTTTGCCCATTTCTATGCTGTACCTCTATAATCTAGAGAGTAAAAACTTTTGTGGAATTTTGACAGCTCTACCTCGTAAAGTGAAGTATCCCCCAAGTTCTTATGATTGTCAGATATGGATATCAAACACTAGGCAAAGTAGGGAATGTTGTAATACATCAAGTAGCTGTGAATAAATGTAACTTTATCGTTAAATCTATCTTTTGAAATGTACTTCTCAGTTATAAATAATTTGGTTTATCCACTTGCAATAAACAATATCTAAAATAAATCTTATGCTTCCACTTGAGCTGTTTTTAGTATCCATCTGACTGCATCTTCAATGGTGATTTTAATAAATCATGTCCCTTAGGCCACCAGCATCTAATTATATTGTTTTGGTTTTAGCTCGCCATCCGCGCCTTACTTGAAGTCGTGCAGTCGGGACAGAAGAACCTAGAAATAGCAGTAATGAGGCGCGGAAAGCCAATCCACATGTTAGATGCTGAGACCATTGACAAGTACGTGGTTGTTATCGAGAAGGAAAAAGAAGAAGAGGCAGAGAAAAAGAAGCAGAAGAAGTGATTTATTAATAACATTTTTTTACTGTAACAAGGATTTCTTTATTTGGTCAACATGTCTTTAAATATAAATATATATTAAAAAATAAGTGCATTTTATTAGCAGTAATGTATTGTTTTTCTTTATGAATAAGGGTTGCCATTCAAAATATCGATGGTGTTATTAACATTGATTTTCATAGTTAAATTGAAAGAGATTTTTCTCTTGAGAGATTAAATTGAAGATTGATTGAATAAATAAAAATAAATAGTTAACATTCATTTATCAATGAAAAACATCAATCTATTCATAAAAATAAAAATAATCTTTGCTAATGTAGCGTGTCTGGCCAAGTTCCAAGAGACGTGTCATTGTTCAACATCTATTTATTTTGTGAAAAATTAAATTTGCAGTTATTTACCTGCATCACTATAGAAGCGCTGTTTCTCATTTTGGGACCACTACTCTTAAATGGCTGCTGTCTCTAGACATTGGATTCAATGTTTGCAAATAATGTTTGATATTTCTACTTCATTTAGCTCGGGAAGACTTTTTGAGCTTCAAAGAATTTTAGTCTGTTTGAAAGTTAAGGTGGTAAAGATATTAATGTTCTCCTCTATTATAATTTTTTGTTGATAAAAGCAATTTTTCTCAGGCCTGGGTATTTGTGATGTTGTTCCCTACTTTTAATGGTCCTCCTGGCCTGTTCAGGCGGTAAAATAAATAAAATTAAGTTTAAATTTTAAAAATGACTTCACTGAGCTAACGGCAAAATTGAGGTCAGTACAAAAGTACAAACTTTAGCAGTGTAAAATATTCACTGCTTTTTAAAATAACTTATTGGATATGGTTTTCACATCAAAATGTTTCGTATTATGTGGTACCTTGAACTTGCGCTGAAGCATAAAACTAATCATCTTGCCTCGATGTTACAAATGATCAAGATTCACTGTATTGGTGCACCAAAATGCAATGCCCTATGCACCGTTGGGTGCGGAGTAGTAGTTACGCATGAGAACAATATGTCTTGGGAGAGGTGTAATGTATTTGAAATGGACATTAATAAAAAAAAAGAGTTATAACATCCACAGTATGATGTAATAAATTAATTCAAACATTTCATATCAATTTTTAAAAAACAATTAGCCCCGCTTAACTTTAAAATATGTTGCCGTGTTAAAAAATATCGCCAAAATAAACAATATTGACATTCGACTGGGACTGGCTACAGTGCTGCCAGACGGAGGGAATTTTCCCACTTTCCGGGAATTTTTGGGCCAAATTTTGAGAAAAACGGGAAAAACGGGAAGATTCCGAAAAAAACGGGAATTTTCGCACTTGTGGGCATAATTTATGTGAATTTCGCCATTTTTCGTCCAAATACATGGCTTTTATTTGTTTTCGACCGTGCAATGTTCTTGTGACTTTAAGATGTTACTCTAATTTTTATAAAATAAAAGCCGCTCTGTTAGGGGTAATATGACCTATTTAAATTATTTTTCTCAAAAGTGAAACGTTTTCTAAGCCTTTTGAGAGAAAACGGAATTCTGGCCGAAAGTGGGAAAAATTGCACGCCGGGTGGGGAGAAGCCGTCTCTCGGATCTGGCGGCACCTGACTGGCTATTGACGAAATCTATATTCTTGACGTTTGCGCACAGATTATTTGCGTATTGGATATTTGAATCTGTGCGTATTGGTTTGCGTTGGACAGATAATCTCTCTGTGATCTCACTATAGTTCTTTTTGTTTGCGCATTTTTGCTTAGTAATTAGCTTAACACGGACGCCAGTTCCATAATAGTGTTTATAATTACATCAGATTATCTTATTCAATATGGATAAGGAAAGGTATTTGTTTTTCTTAATGTAAAAAGATTTCTATAACTACAATAATATATGCGATAATTTTACTGTGAGTATTATTTAAGGTTCTCTATGCTGCTACTCGAGCCCGGTGAGATTTACTTCGAAGATTATTCAGCCATTTGGCTCTCAAAAGAGTCTTCAGCAGTAGTGGAAAAGCAAAATGGTCGCTTAACGTTATGCTCCAAATCTCTAGTATTTGAACCCAAAGACACGGAGCAACCTTTGATAAAAATACAATACAAAGAATGTGTGACAATAAACCCCTGGGAAGACAATTTAAATTCAAATAATATTATATCTGTGAATTGTAAACAATTTGCAGAAATGTTGGAAGGAAACATGATAGAACCATATATATTTAAAATTGAAGACATGGAGTTTTTATTCCTTTTGAATTATGCTTCAATTTCCGATTGCACTCAACAGATGAATCAAATTGAAAAGAGCTTCTTCTCTACATGCTTGTGAACAAAACAGTATGATAGCGACAATTTTCACATTCCCGCTATTCTCGCATGAGGTTTGATCCAACTTTGGTTGGATGATATTTACGATCAAATTATCTTGGAAATTAACGCTGACAGAGTGTCACCACTTGTGCTAAATCCTGGAAAAAGTCGGGCGTGCTGACAAGCAAGATACATTATTTTCCATCCTTGTGTAACAATATTGAACCAGTAAGTACCTACCCACTGATTAAAAAAAAAACAATATTCTTTATTTGAAAAAAAAAAATCTAATTCATTTGTTTTCAGAATACTGTTCTAAAGATAAAAATAAGTGACAAAAAACTCATTTTCAAAAAGAATAAACAAAGAAGACAAAGATGTTTATGTTGAAAAAAGATATTAAGTAACCAAAGAGGGACCAGAAAAGTGTCTTTATTTCTTTTGTAATAAGTATGAGTAGAAAAGAAAGAAGATTTCAATTAAATAAAATTTGTTTTTATTTAGTGGTTGAATTTTATATATTTGCGGGTTTTATTTTTTCATGAAGAACAGAAAAATAATTCCACAATATGGTATTCTGGAAATTTAAGATTGGGAAGAGATGAGCTCTGTAAGAACGAGGATACATAAAGATTAAGAGGGAAGATTGAGAAGAAGTATAAGGAAGAAAGACAAAGATGGAATTACCATAAATGACGACAGAAGATTGAGCTTAGATCCGACGACGTATGGGGCATCTGGATATGAGGATGACCAGATTGATCGAACCATAAAAAATAATTGGGCAAGAGCAAGATTTTTATTAAGACAAATTTTAAAGTTCATCAAAAGATGTAACAAGACTGTTTTTCCTTCTTTTACGATAATTATGGTTTTTTCTTCAATTATAATTTGAGTTTTATTGTAAGGGGTTTGGAATTTTATAAATGCGATAATTCTGAAATACCACTTTTGTAATCTGGCCACTCGATTATGAGATGACCGAGGATGCTCTGTAATCAAGGATAATGGAATTACCAAACCCTTTGACTTTGACCGATATGGTAACAGAACTAAATGACCTAAATTGGCAAAATGGCATCCTTTCCAACTACGAATTATCTCTTATATATAAACTGGTTAATAAAATTTTGTGTCCTCAGTAAATAACCTAATTTTGTCAGAGGTACTCTAGACTGAATAAAATTTTTTACCAGTTGAAAAAATCATTATGTAATCCAATATCTATTCATTTTAATGTAAAGTGGTCATTGACGTTTAATATTTAAATATTTTTCCTCAATTTTCAGTTTGGCAGATCGAACAAAAACATGATTTGACGCAATATCCAGTGTTCCCTTGGGGTATCAAATGAATACTTATCTCCGGAATTAAATTTGGACGACATGAGCGTGTATCGAGACCTAAAGAAACCAATGGTAGCCTTGAATTCTGAAAGGTTGCAGAGGCTTAAAGAGAGATATGAAGAAAAGGGCCCACCCAATTTTTTATATGGATCTCATTATTCTGCTCCAGGCTTAGTTTTGTTTTATCTAGTAAGATTTTTCTATGCAAATAAAAAAAAATCAAAATAGGGTGCGCTATCAGTTTTCTGTGTAACTTATTCAATTTTATTGTGCTCTTTTTAGGTTCGTAAATGTCCACATTATATGTTGTGTTTACAAAATGGAAGATTTGATCATCCCGACAGAATGTTTAATGTGCTGGGTGATGTGTATAGAAATTGTTTGAACAATATGTCCGATTTTAAGGTAATTCTTATTTTTTATTTTATCGGTATTTATCTTGAAAAACGACTATCGAATAATAATGCAGTTTGTTAATAATGAGGTTGTCTCCAATAACGAAATTTCATGTTATTTCTAAATGTTTCATTATTAAATTAGAGCACGCTGAAGAGAGAACTTTTTTAATTTTTGGAAAATAACGAGTAGTACTGAAGATATAAGCCGTTAAAATGTTGACATTTTATGAAATACTCAACATGTATACACTTTTTTCATTTTAAACGTAGCATTTATCAATCGATTTCTATCATTTAAAGTTGCTTATTAATGTATCGTAAAATTTAGAATGGAAATGTAAAAAAACCGAAGAAAGTGTTTTTTTTTAATTTCCATTATCGTGTTATTTAGAAGATTATGTTACTTTTTACTGTATTTAATTTTGCTTCTTATGATAATCCAACAAATGCTTGTGTATTGTTTGGTTTATGATAAATATACATGGTAAAAGTTTTAACCATAACAAATTGAAGAGTCATCTTCAGGTGTTTCCTAGTAGGTGATATAATTCGGTAAGAATCCTCACTTGCAATCGTAAAGGTTTTTCTGCTAAAAAAGCTTTAGCAATTTTCTTAATGGATGACAGAGAGTGTTCACATGTGAAGCGTCGCGCCATTTTCACTGTATAATAATATTATAAGTTTCTGATAATTGACAGATATGGATTATCAAATACTAGGTGACATGGGGACTACTTACAGTTTCTTCCGACTAGTCACGTAAAAGCAGTGTAAAATGATTAGAATATTATATTGCCTATTTGGAAAATATTCATATGAATTGAGGGATTGTTTAAAACAATAAAACTTATGATACCTGATCCAAAGTTTGCAACATTCTATCAAAACACAACGTGGCTGATTTTTTGTCAACTTTTTTTCTTAGAATATGTTGTGCAAACTTTGTAGGCATTTATTGATATTTTTGAATTGTCAACCCTGCACTGTATTATGTATTGATCCATATTTGTTGTTATTTGAACGCAGGAATTAATTCCCGAGTTTTATGACTTGGATAGCAAAGGAGATTTCTTGATCAACAAGTACGGGATCAACTTTGGCTACCGTCACGACGGCACGAAGGTTTGAGGATGTCCAGCTCCCGCCGTGGGCCGAGTCCCCGGAGCACCTCGTCCAGACTATGCGGGCGGCCCTGGAGTCCGACTACGTCTCCCGGAACTTGCATCACTGGATAGACTTGATATTCGGCTATAAACAGAGTGGCGCGGAGGCAGTAAAGGCTAATAATGGTAATATTAATTTTTGATTTGTAAATGAATAGATCATCTAAAATGTACGCAACTATAACCAAGTACGTAGGTTTATAACGCAGTGCAATAATATGCATGTAATAATAAAATTTTATGTTTTTGTATTATATTAATTTTATAGATATTAACTTGGTATTTTTAAGAAAAAATATATTTCCCATCTAATGAGTGAATATTCTGATCACTTTTTCCTTTTCCTTGTCTACAGTCATTATTTTAAGTATGTATATTTTCATATTACTAAGCAATGATAACAATGTCTTTGTTCATTAGTTGTTTAGGTTTGTGTATAAGTATGTAATTCTTATTAGGTATTACAATATGCATAATATTATGATTATTTTTTACTATCCCCACCACATCCTCAATTAATCATTAGTATTGAAATTAAAATAGTAGTTGATTATATTTTGATAATCAAGGATGACATAATTAACATCCTCTTGTATTTCATCTAAGTTCATCTCATTTTATCATAATGTTGTTAATGAAAACAGCAAATAGTTTTTTAGCATCAATACTTTGTTAGTAAGAAAATATTGTTTGTACCGATCTAATATAGGATTTGGATGCAATCTGTTTCAGTTTTCTTCCACCTATGCTATGAGGGAGCTATAAATTTAGACGACGTAGCTGATATGAATGAAAAGCACGCTCTAGAAGTTCAAATCATGGAATTTGGACAAATTTCAAAACAAGTATTCTGAAAGCCTCATGTTAGAAGAATCCTTCCTTCACCCAGTTCATCCCTTGAGGAGAGCACTCCGGAGGAGGAAGAAATTGACGAAACAATCCACACGGCGAAGAGAAGTATTTACCACATATCGGAGAGTATCGGAAGTTTCTCTCACCGTCTGATGGGGGTCAACTGTGTTCTGGTTTCTGAGAACGGAAACGCAGATCATTTCTGTGGGAAAAGACGGCCTCTTGAAAGTGTACTGCCTGGAAACCAAGAGACAAACCAGGAGCGTTAGTGTCGGATGCATGCCACTCAGTTCCTGTATCCAGATGGATGATAATACCCTTATTGTAGCTTCATGGGACAATAACATGTAAGTATTCTATACATATCCTTCATTTTATATAAAATAAATGTATCCAATCTTATGCTATTTATTTGCTCTTTAATTAAGAAAAAGTCTAATTTAATAAGTTCATTAGACTCGGGAGTGGCTGAGGCATCACCCGGCACTTATTAGCCAAATAAACAGTGCATTATTATTTAAAGGTTTTCATGCATTTAATTTCACATTTCAGTATCATGTACGATCTGGAGTATTGGTAAGAGTAGTGGACAGTTTTAGGGCACACGACGACTCTGTTAGTTGCCTACTTTGGTCTTCAAAAGGTATTTAATTTATCTGTTTCTTCTTCTTTCACCACATTCCATCCTATGGGGAGCATGTGGACATCCCTCCAGGAGACCCTATCGCCAGCCAGCTTTCTCGCCTGCTCCCACGTCAGGCCCGCCGAGTACATCCGTAAGATGGTCATCGACGATCTACCAGGATGGCGGGATCCTGCAGGCGTAAAGAAGAGACAGCTCGAGTTCAGGATCTCCCGAGGCATCCAAAGTACATGCCCAAGCCAGGTCCACCACCGCAACTTCACAACTCCAGTTTTTGGAGTTTGCTGCGTCCGTTCCCGAACTTCAGAATTTCTTACCTTATGTGAAAAATGCACCTTCTACTCTCCTCTTTAATATGTTTGCCACTGCAAAGGCAATTAGAATATGCAATACTTTCTTAAGGTCGAAGAATGTCTTACCTGCAAAAAAAAAAAAGGATTATTTTTATAAATTTCTGATAATATTTTTTATAGGTGTTGTGTTGGTGTCTGGTGGGTGGGACTGTGCTGTGAGAGTTTGGGGATCGCTAACAGGATTTGGGATGGGAAGTTTTAGACCTCTACAAGGAATTAAAACAGAACTCGATCATGATTCCAAAATTACTTGCCTGGCACTGAATGGGTAGGGTATTTAAATATAGATAAATTTAAAATTGACATGAACCTTGTAATTGTTTTATGATTTTGATTAATTTAGAATGAAGTTATCATTAACGATTAACAAATACTTTTTGTAGGGAATGACTGAAAGAAGGATAATAAATTGTGGTGTTTAATGTCAATATTATATCAACAGTGATCAGTGATCATCATAACTATAATGCTTTTTAAGTGTTTGTATTTTTCAACTGTAGTTTTACTCTAAACTCGCGTACTCATAGTAATACAAAGCTACATGTCGTCACTTAGCTAACAAAACCGCAAGTCGAAAATGATAATTTTTTACTTTTTAATGTTATTCATATCAATGAGATTTAAATGTAGTGAAATATAATGTGTTTCCAATAAAAAACATTGCTTCTTAAAACTTTTAGTCTTAATTTATCTTGAATTCAATAAAAAAGTTTATTCATTGTCTGTAATATGAACTAAAATTACTTGCGCGGTGTTGTTAGCTAAGTGACGATGTGTACAGTTCTATTTATTTGTTTATGTACATTGAATTTAACTATTATTATATATTTTAATAGTAATTAATAATCAAATATTAGTATTTTTACACATAGGTGCCTTCTAAATTATATTATTTCGTTTACTTCTGAAGTAATTTTGCTTGTTTCTGCCATCATTTGTCGCATTGATTGTCTGCAGGTCTGCGAGTATTCTGATCACTGGAACTGACGATGGCGAACTGTTGATGTGGAACCTGGAGAGCCAGGAGCTCTGCAATACTCTCTGTAACCAAAAAAATAGCAGTCAAATAACCGGAAATGAAAAAGCGCAAATTTCATATCTGAAGATAGAAGACTCGTCAAAAAAAAAAAAAGCTGAAGCTCAGGACGGGAGAATTACAGGCGGCGTCACTCTGACATATTTCTCGTCACCTGCACCAATTAGAATCAGGTAACATTGTTCGTTTCAGGTAAGTTTTTTTAATTTAGATGAACCAGTTTTTGTAGAAAATTATTATGAATTTTTACCTATTTTAAAATTTTATTTTGGACATGTTCAATTTTTAAATTTTTTAAAATGAAACTAATCTAACTAACTATCTAACACGCCATTCACTTGTTGTACATGCCATGTCTTTCTCGGCCTTCCTTGACTTCTGCATCCATAAGAATATTATCTTAAAACATATAGGGGCAGTGACAAATGTTTTTATGTTAACAAAGGGACCGATTTTATGAACAACATTTTGAATGAATACAAATACTTGTAAACAAATTACTGGATTATACCCATGCTGGGCTGATATCAGATATTATTGATATCTCAACAGAGACAGAGAGGCTCTGGAAACGAATGTGGGTTATCTAGGCGTTTACAGGGCTTATGACCTGTCATTGGCTGGGTTAAGTGGCCACTTGATGTATTACAACATTCCCCATTCCGCCCGTCATCTGACAACCATGTATGACAAATTTTTGAAACTTGTACAGAATAATCTAAGTTTGTACAGAATAATCCACCTGCAAGTTGTGTTTTCGACAGATTTTTAAATATTTTTAATATTCTTTCTCTATAGTGACATCTATTGAGAATATAGTTAAAGCATTTTTTTTGGGCGATCTACTTTATTGGTGTAGGTAAGGTTCGCCTAGATAACCCACATTCGTTTCCAGAGCCTCTCTGTCTCTGTTGAGATGTCAATAATATCGGACCGATTTTATTTTGCGTTTCAGGTTTTCAGTAAACAAATGAGTGAAGGATTATCCTGCTTGGCTTGGGATGGGGACAGATTCCTCTGTTTAGGAGGAACTAATGGAACATTGTTCTTGTGGAACTTACAGACCGTTGTTCAGATCTTCCAACGCAATGTGCACACTGGTAATATTTATACTGAATATAATATCATATTTGTACCCCAAAACTGATGAATCTACTTCATATTTGAAGTGGAATGTGTAATATGAGTTTTGAATATAAACTTGAAAAAAAAAAAAAATTCTCATAAAAGCTTTCATAAGGCAAAGTAAAATTCCACAAATTCTTATTTTTATTAAAAAATTTACAAAGCACCGTTTTCAAGTAAATATACCTCAAGGCGGTTTAAGTATTTGAATTTAACAGCTTGGGAAATTTTAAGTGAATGAAACTCTTTCTGTAGAAAATACATTAATCAAAAGATTTTGAAAACAAAGTTTCTTTGGAAACATCACTTCACTCTCACAGTTGGGTGGCACAGACTTCTGGTGGGAGAGCATTCCTAGCCATAGGGCACGCAACTGCTTCCTGGCACAGTTATTTCCGACTGTTTGAAAGCAGCCCGGAATTGAAATATTTATTGGATCGGTATTAAAACCTTGCCTATAGCTGTAGATGTAGCTGATCGAAGGGTGAGACGTCTTTCAGCTAGTTTATCTTGTCTCTAAGATGCTTTCTGCTGTCACTTTTATCTGGAAAAGTATTGTATTATAAATGTTGATATAAATTTTTTTTTTTCAGCTGCTGTGAACAGCGTAGCATTTGGTCCAGATAATGCATTCATTGTTACTGGCAGCGAGGACCATATTGTAAAGGTTTGGGAGACAGTAGCGTCTGAAGATTAGAAGATAGAAGATACTGAAGATTGACATTCCGATATCCAACAAGTTATCAACAATTTGAACCTAGTTATATTTATATTTTTGAATGTTGTGAGATTTGTAAACTCAGGCTGTGTTTGTAGAAGAGATGTGATATTGAAAAATATGATAACATCGCATGTTTCGGAAAAGTGTTTCCCCCGCCGTTTCTGTGCAAAAATAATGCTAAGGCGTGTTTTAGGAAAATAATTTATCAATCAATGCTCCACTTATATTGGCTATTGAAAAATCAGTTTTGTTTAATTTAGAAAAGAGGTAATAAAAATATACAATTTCTTGAGATGTGCGGTGTTAAGTGATGATGATGATATGTTGTTTTACATTGTTTGACTTGATTTATATTATATTTAGGTAAATGTCGTGTCTCCTCCTTTTATATCTTGCGCCCTTTTCAGCACAAGACACCTTTGTAGGTTCTTCGTAATTAAAGCCCTTTTCTTTTATCTGTTACACCATTTATTCTCAGCCGGATGCTCACAAGAAAACGTCTTGTCAACACAAGATTTGAAACTCGAATCCCGGCGTGAAGGCCCGCTGTGTAGGTACTAACACAGCGCCTACCTATTCTACAATATAATATTATTGTGGTGTACAAACACCGCAGTAAATAGAAATTATTTATTAGTGAAACTGAATGCTAATTTCGTTACAACATAATTATATAAAAATATATAGTAATGTTCCTTCATAAACATAAATTATATAGTTATTAGTTATTATTGGCAACAATGATTTAATAAAATAATCTATAAAGAAAAAAAATATTTTACGTGTCAACAAAAGTAGATGCCAAATCAATAATATCGTAAAATAAGTGTGTGTCTGTTAGCTGTCCATAAACTAAAAAAAATAAAAAAATATCGTAATTTAGATGAAAGTAACATTTTCTTTTTCAATAAAGTAATAATAAATTATATATTATATTAATATACCTGTTTACCCATAGCTTTTTGAATAAGATGTATACAAATATATAATCAATTTCTTTATGCAGTTATTGTGAATTTATTGTTACAAGTATTTGGATATTATTGCATTATCATGAATATTAATTGAATTATTTCCTATTTAACTTCCACAATATTTTACTATAAAGTATAATTTTACAAGCAAGCACCATTAGGGATGTACAATCAATTCATCATAACTGTGATTTTTAAGGTTCGTTTAGTTTGTGAATGTACTAATTTCGAAACCAAAAAACTATAACATAGAATATATATTTAAACGAAAACATAATATAGGATTTTTCAATAAGGACATTGTATTGAAATAAAACACAGAATAATTGATAATATATCAGTTACTCTTTGTGGAGGCAATGGCGCTGTTTAAGCCAAAAATGAGGTTAATATTTGAAAGAGATCATCATAACCAAAAATTGGAATAAGCACTCCTAAAGTAGCAAGCACTGACTAAAAATTTCAACAGTATTTTTTATTATTTCCCAATATTGCTCTTTCGTGAACTTCACCATAGTAAAAATGTAAGCTTTGGCTGATGTTTTGACATTGATAAGGAAATGGAATGGAAAAAGTAAAGGTGTGTTTGTATCAAAATACAAAATTGTCCCTATTTAAAAACCCGATATAAAGTGTATTAAGTATTGTATAGAGTAGGATTATTTAAATAAGTGTTGTGTCGTAGTATTTGTGTCTCCATGCGAGTTGTAGCATAGAAACTGACAATTTTAAAACAATTATTTTACACATTTTATTTTTTATTTGTTCAACAAGTTTTATTGCATTCCACCAAGTGTTTACAATCACAAATGTTTTTATCGACAAAGGCTAGATTATATATCACCTGGTCCTTGATTTCCATAAATATTCCAGTGGTAAAGCATTCCGGGTTGAGTTCCTGGCAAGGTCAACTTTACAATAGGTTATTAATTTATTCAATAAATCATTCTTACCCAAAATTATCCTTTTGAATTCCATATTTTCCATCAAGATTTTCTTGTTTATTAAATAAAAAACTGAGTTAACCTCTAAAAATTCTGTGTATGATTTTATTGATTCGAAATGAGGAAACCATCTGCATATTATTTTAGTAATATTGATAATTTTAGAAAATCTTATTTCCTCCTTATTTATGTAACATTATAAGTTATTAAGTATTATGCTTTTATTAATTCGAGACTGAGTTATGTTTGAAAATATACTCTGATTTCTTCAATATTATATTATTAATGGATGTATCTTGAAAATATACTAAGATTTCTTCAATATTATATTATTAATGGATGTATCTTGAAAATAAATGTATAACGCAAGTATTATTTTAATTTATATTAATCTTTGGTGTTTGTATTTCCCCCCAAGAATATTATGTTTTTACATTCTGTGTATTGATGATCCCATGATGACATTTTTAACTTGTGGGATTGCAAACTTGTTTCAGAATCAAAATAAATAATAAAGATAGATCATAATGCATTTTGATGCATGCAATTGGGTTCTTCCCGATTTTTTATTTTTGATTTAAAAAAATTGATTGAAAAATTACAATATCAAGGGAATTTTTTTTAAAATTTTTACGATGTAATACAATATCAAGGGAATTTTTTTAAAATTTTTACGATGTAATATGAATTTTCTAGCGCGGTTTGAAATAGCACTTTTTCAAATCGCTCGCAAAATCCTCCATTTGGCGCGCATGCGGTGTGACATCACAGCAATAAAGGCGCTCACTACGGAATGAATTTCACGCCATTACGGGAATGACGTCATTAGCCAATAACGGGCGTTAAAAATCATTCGTATTTTCGTGTTTTTAAAACATAAATTTATACATGAAAACAAAATTTTGGATCATTGTGTTTTATATTGTTGGAATTGTAAAAATATACTTGAAATATTTATAACGTTTTCAAGGATATTCATGCTATCGGGAAGAACCCTATTAGCTTTCGTAAGTAACTCACATAATGAACGATTCATTCGTTACTATTAGTTTCATTTTTACCTGTTTTCAGTCATTTGAATGTTAACATTCTTTTTCTCGAACTGTCCACCAAATTTTTCATCCATATCAGAAAAAAAAGTCCAGGCATTCAGCATTCAGTTTAAAAGGAGAATCCTCTTATCTTCTAGACAGTATTCATAATAATAATATTTTTGGTTGCACAGTTTAAACCCGCACTGTGCAAGCGGGTGCCCTGCAAGGCGTTGGACCCTCCTAATTTTTAATGGTGGTTATTATTATATCATAAAACTTTCCGCAGAATAGAAAAAGTCCAATCAGTGCTATCTCCTTACGGGAAGAATTTGAGATAATATACAAATTGGAAATATTTGTATGTCTCACTCGAAGCAGGAAGTGGCACAGTTTGTTGTTCAACATTCTTTTCGGATAATAATTTTTCTTTTCTAGTAGTAAAAATTTGATAATTATCAGAGATAGCGGTGGTTACACTTATACGACTCATATTATATCCTAAATTAAATGAAGGAAACATCACGGCTGTCAGGAAATTATACGCATATTTTATCCTGAAAATACATTTCTAAAATCAACATTATTTATCAAAAACACACTTTTTTTTTCAATAATGTATTATTTTGTTAGAAAAGAGTCAATTTTTCTACCCAACTATAGTCACTCTATACATATATTTATATTTAAATAATAACAGGTAGGGTTGTAAAATGAATGAAATGAATAGTGACATAATTTTATTTTACAATTTGAAACTTAAAATTATTTAAATAATTATTTTATATGTTTACATCGATCTTACGTTGATACAGTTTCTACCATTGTCTTTTTAATAATTTCACCAAAGTTTTCATCACTTTCACTGTTTGGAATTTCCGAGTTAGAAATGGGCGGAGGCTGTGACGTGTCTGGAGGAGGGTCCTGTAGCACAGGTACTGAGGGTGAGGGAGACGGTGCCACTGGCTCTACAGACGTCACTTGTTCTACAGCTGGGCCCAAGGGCGGAACGGAAATACCCAAACTTGACTCGTAAGAATTATAAGAGTATCTCCCTTGTATTAATTCGGAGAATGATTCTAACTTAGTACATAAGGGATAGGCGGGTGAATGCAGATTGGTGTACTGATTGGCTTCCTTATTTTCTTGAGGAAAACAGGAACCCTCTCCGGTTCTGTAAACTCCATACGATCCTGTAGCTTGCAAGTTAGGAAACTCCGCAATATTTGGGTTTTGATCTTGGGCAGTGACTTGTTTGGGTGTATATTCATTCATATACATAGAGTTATAGTGATTAAAAACATTGTGCGACTGCTGAGAGAAATCTTCGAAACTTGCCGCAGAATATTGTTGGTGATTCGGGTAATGGCCGGATTCTGATTGCAGCGTGTAAGGAAATGCCATTTCACACTGAAACCGCAATGAAGTGGTTCCAGTATATGGTACGTGGTTTTGATGGCCATAGTTACTGCCCTTTTCCTTAGAGATGTTTGAAGAAAATGGTTCTATTTGTTGATTCGGAGCATTATTGTTGGGCGTAAGGCTGTTGACTCGGCTACCTTCATTGTAACAATCTTCTCTAAATGTATACAAATCTAGAGAATCCTCTCTACACTGTAAATTAGGCGCAGGTTTACTTTGATTCCTGAGGTCGTAATGCATATTATTGAATGTTCCCGCATTCACGCACGACTCTACTTCTACATGAGAACTGAGGTTGACATCTCTCAACAAATTACCACTGTACTTGTTTACACCGGTAGCTTCGCAGTTTACCCTATCTCCCTGATAAGATGAAGAAGGGTTAGATAATAATCTGTTGGAAGTGTTGGGCCACTGGATATGTTCACTCGCAGCCCCGGCTTTGGAAGCGTTTTCTTCGGCTTTCTTTTCCAAACCTAACCTCATCAATGTGTGTATAAAATGTGTTCGAACCCTGACAGGATTAAATTCTATTCTCCCAGTGGTATTACCACACCCATCCCTTGTGCAACCACAAGGGAAGTTAAGTCTATCCACTTGGCATTTGATGCCATTTTGACTACACGAACATGTTTCTGGATCGCAGAATCCCTTACAGGAACATCCACAGAGTTCTCTCGATGAGCGAATATCTCGACATTCATCCTTCTCTAAGGCTTCAATCTTCCGAACACCCGCTGCGCGTAGAAGCGCTCGCCTTTGTCTCATCGGAACTGGTTGTAAAAAGTAATAACTGTCTAAATCTAATTCAGATTCCGAAATTTCACTGGGTTCGTCTTCAGAGTCACTATAATCACTAGAAGAGACTGAGGATCCTTGAACCAAATGCCTCTCACTGCGTAGTTGCTGGAGAATCTGTCGATGTAACCTTCTTTGTTCCGTATTGTGTTCGGGAAGAGTGAACTTCTGAATATGCGTGTGCTGGTTAGCCATGCCTAGTGTGGATCCACCTTGGGATGGAATGCATGTGAAACCCTGGGATCGAGGAAAATAATATACCGTTACATCGTCAAATGTTAAGCTTTTTCTTTTTTTCAGTTTTGGTACATCGCAATCGTCCATATTGTGTTTTCTTTTCAAATTGCTTTTGATTTGTAGGTCTCTATTTTCAGAGCTTACAGGGGGATCATCTGTGGAAAATGTCGCCACATCGGTAAAGGTTGACAAACCTAGTGGGTCTTCTAATTTTGTATTGGTGTTTTCAGAATTGTTATTCAGGATTTCAAAAGTATCAAAGTTATTACCGTCAACAGTGAGAGTTTCATCTGCTAATTTTGTTTCCACAGGAGGAATGTCAGTAAAAGGTTGCTGAGTCATTTGGTCTTCAGCAATTTCTGATCCTAAACCAGAATCACTGCCATCAGATCTATCTTGAGGTTCATCTTCTCCTTCTGGTAGAAGAGGAGGTTCGCATGGTAAGCTGCCTAAAGCGGAATCTTCACTATCAGCAGAAACCCATGTCGGGTTTATTATCTTCAAAATCACTGACTAGATCATTTTCACTTTTTTCAACAGAGCTACTTAAACTATGAGAAATATTGAATTGATTTCTTACATCTTGATCGATATCTGATGTAGAGTCTAATTGCAGATTGTCTTTGAAACTCTTTCGCTAATACCGGTTTCCTTATCAAATGCGTATAATTTGAATCCATCACAGTTAATTTTTGATCCACTTTTTATATAATTACTCTTGAAATTATGTTCACTGTTACATGAAATATTGCTATTATCACAATTCATTAGAATTGGGTGTATTTTGAATATCGGCTGTTGCCAGCTGAAGGTTTTGTGCGGAAATGGACGAGTCAGGTTCCGGATCGGAGTCCACGTTCCTCGTGTGGGACACGGCCATAGAAGAAGTGATCTGAAGGCCTTTTAGTGGGTGGTCTTCACTCATGTTGGTCCCCATGGCTTTGTTTCTGAAACAAGAAGAGAAAAACAACATTATTTTATGTGCTTGTATATGTAGACATACGAGGGGGTACCCAAAAGAAACCGAACTGATGTTGTGAGCAGAGTTTTTGTAAGAACATGTAATAAAATGATCAATATACACTGCACTTGGTGTACCGATGCAGTGCCCTATGCGCCATTGGGTGCGGATAAGGGAGAGTAGTTGTAGTAGATTTCTCAAAGGGATCGGTACTAAAATCAAAGTTTTTGGTAGAAGCGTTTTTATTTCCAAACAAAAGTGTCGTACAAGGTACCTACTTAATAAGGTAACGATATAATAATATTATATATATATAGTAAATCGATGACGTCACTGATCGCATTTCTTACAAAACCCAAAAATTGGAATGTGGTCTAGTGATAGATTCGCGGATCTCTAGGTTCAAATCCCGCTCCTCTACAACTTGTTTCCTCGTTTCTGGAACAGTTATTTCCGACTATTTGAAAGTAATACCAAAATCTAAATATTTGGCTACACGTGGTGTAAGAAAACTCGATGTACAAGTGGGAATCCAATGAATCTACGTCATATTTGATGTCGATTTTGTAGAATAAAACGTGCTGCTGCTGTCTCCTTTCTACTCGGGACATCGGCCGATTGAGTGGAAGAGAGATAGATGGCGTCACAAACCGAACGCTTAGGCCGATCGTGCCTCTCTATCGCTTGTTCCGCGCTCTCACTTGCACACTCGGATCAGGCGAAACATGACAATAAGTCATGCTTTTTCGTGTGTGCAGCCGGCGTTCATCGATTTATTACACGTTATCGCGTCAAAAATTTCAATCATAATATCTCGCATGGTGTACCAGCGCAGTGCCCTATGCACCATTGGGTGCGGATAGGTAGTAGAAGTAGCTTAAATCGTTTATTAATTACCCGATATACAACTGATGGTTTTAAAATTTTTTGTTGAAAGTTATTGGTCTTATACTCCGAAATCATGATGATGATCCCGACTATAAAGCTTATTGATCGTTTTACGAGCTCTCTTAGGGAAACTCGGAGAATGTAGGTAAATATTATGCTTAACCAAGATTTGGGTAATTTAATTACATATTTTACATGGGAATATTTATTTACCACACGCTGTGATTTTAATTTATTTCATATGTGATAGTGGTACATTGTACCGCGCACGAAGTCACTGATTCCCGTACAACATGAAATAATATTTACCTGTGATTTTCATATTTCATATGTGATACCTTGAACTGGTACTGAAGCGTAAAACTGTTGTAATAAAATGATCAAGACACACTGCACTTGGTGTGCCAATGAAGTGCCCTATGCTGCATGGGGTGCGGATTAGGGAAAGCAGTAACAAATCCAAATAGTAACTTATTATGAAGCTTGTAATAAAAATAAACTTGTGTAGTCAAAAAACAAAGTGGTTTTATTTTAAATCATTTTAGCAATGTTGCTACACAACGTAACGCCGAATCAATGAATAATATATGAAGCTTGGGTTTGTTTGGCGAACCGTTCGACTGTTGTCGGGACCGGAATCATAATTTTATAGTTTATAGGGTAGATATTCAAAATACACGTGTTCCGTATTTTAGTCTTCAGAGATCAGAATAAGGCGATGGGTTCTACTACTCCACTCTACCCACTGCCTTATTTGGTGGTGGATCTGGGTACACCCGCCACCCGCCACCCCCTACCCACCCGCCCACTCAACCACCTCCATCCCCAGACATCGATAATTCCAAGTATTTGTTCCCAAACTGCCGAAATTAAATTGAATTATAAGGAACAGCCAATACAATTCAATCCCTAATCAAGAGCAAGTAAAACCATAGGAAAATTATGTCATAAACACTTTGCATGCGTGATTAAAGTTGAGTTTACACGGGGCATATGCAGGCGCATTGGTAGAAATTCTTGTTTTTCACAAATTCAAATTTTACAATTAGCAATGCCATGAGAAGATGTATGAATGTGGAGGAAGCAAGAGAAGTATGCCAGGACAGAGTGGTGTGGCGTTCTATCCTCTCTGCCTACCCCTTCGGGGAAATGGCGTGATGGTTAGTTAGCAATGCCACTGTTTCTAAAAAAAAAAATTCTATTACTATTTAACTAAGCAAAATAAAAAAATTGTATTTTTTTTGTGTATTGTTAATGAAGATACGATTCTTAAAGCTCCATATATATCAAATACCGTGCCAAATACTACTATGTACAAAGTGCGTCATTTTTGCAGGAGTGACGTCATAAAACGGGTGGCTGACGGCGCGGCGCGGCGGTAGGTTGTATTTCTCCAGCCAGTAACAAAACTGTCAAAAATCTGTGCAAACTGACGCGGGACCCACGGCATCTCTGACGCAAACTGCCGACGAATTGTCGACAGTGAACGACCAGCCCTGCGATTCTACTAAGGTTTAAGACATTTTACCGATTCCCTTAACTGTCACTCAACTGTCACTGTCAAAAATAGAGTAGAATCTTGGTAGAATCTCTCAAGGTCTATGCATTCCACAGGACATAAAAGATCAACATTTTTGGAGAAGCAAATTCGTCGAATAAGTAAGGTTAGAGATAAACGATTTGACAGTTCGGCGAGAAATGGGCGTCTAGTGACGTTTGGGTTTAGGACCGGATTCGCAGCCCAGGACGCCAGGATGCACGGGAGCTGGCGGCCGATCGCTTGGCATGGAGGCAGTTTGTGGATTCCATATGCTCCACATAGGGAGCGGATATGGTATGATGATGATGATTCATATTTTATCTATAAAATATAATATTATAGGCACTTAATAAAAACACTACACACTCATTATCACATAAACCTTCTCTTTATTTTCAGCTAATAAATAATATAAGTCATCAAATACATAATTTAATAATTATTTTCTTAATAATAAAACACAGTAGGTACCTACCTAATGTCAAGTAATATGTTGTCGAACATGACTAGACAACAGGCGAGGCTGTGTGGGAAGTTGGTATTAGGGTGGGTATACGTGGGTAGTACCTAACCACACATATATTATGTATTTGTCGCTATTATAGTGTATAAATTCGAACAAGAATTCACTAGAAGGGTCGTGTCCATAGAATTTTTCTAAAAATATACGCTTCCTAGGGCTGATTTCATAACACCTCTTTAATCATATTCTACCGTCGAAAGACTCCAGCACTTAAGCCAATACACGAATCGCGTGAGGTAGATGTCTTGTGATGACGATTGACAGCTGTCATTGTAATCAAGCTATATTTAATAATATGTATAGGTACTGACAAGTAGAAAACTCTAAAAATAAATATTTTGAATAAAAATAAACCAATATAATAATATAGTAGTAAATCATTAGTTATTTTCCAAAAAAATATTATTATTATAATTATCTATTATGATAACAAATAAGTTACCCTGATGGGTAAAGACTTTTCAAAATTTAACTTCCTGACACAACACGTCGGCAGTGTTCGTCTGAACTGCGGGACGTGTACTTGACTGGAGAAAAAGCACAGAGCTGGCGACCGGCCGGAGAAAGATTGTGGAATCCATATGCTCCACATTGGAAGCGGAAATGGGGTAATAATTACGATGAATTAGGATTTCTAAAAGAAATCTCCAAAGCTTGAAATAAAAATACATAATATAATGGGTACTTGTACTACTGAAAATCCACCAATAGATTTAATGAAAATAATACATCTTCTTATTTAAAATACCTACTAATTATTTTTAAATTGTTTTTGCGAGATTTTACAACTTACTTTATTATTGTTGCTAGTACGTAATATTATAATATCCTAAAAAGCACTATAATATCTTTTTCAGGCCAAGACGAGGAAAGAGATAAAAGTTATTTCTCTCTCTCTCTCTCTTCTCTCTTAGCATCGCCAAAGTTTTTTAAAACAATAGTATAGGGTGGCGCGCGGCTACTAGCCGTTATTTACAAAAATCTTCTTTAGATTAAAACGAAAATAAAAATACACATTGTAAATAAAATAAACGATTAGTTTTCATGTTGAATTTCGATTTCAGCTTAGCAAATACGACACTTATTCATACTTTCTAATGCGCACTTTAAAACGGACAGAAACTGTACAGTTTGAAAACTGTACCTTATAAAGCGAAAACTGGATGGAATATTGAATGGTCAGCGCGACATTTGTCTGACCTGACAGTTAATGTTTTTTAAAAAATGTAAACGTAGACATTGATATATTGAATGCTTTTAAAAATGTAAAAAAACAAATACAGTATCAGCTTTGTTAACAATTTCATGTGTGTAAACGTACGATAATAACTTACGATCGCGCTTAAAAAATATATGCAAGTAGGTACGTACTTAGCGTGTCTTTTGATAAACTGTACAGTTTTCGGTCCCGTATAAAGTGCGCTTATGCGCGTGTCATCACAATAATTGTTTTTGAGAAGTAGAAATTAACTTCAAAATTGATTGAATTAGCTTAAAAACAGGTCGGTACCTACTTGCTTTTATGCCAATTAATGTATTCAAATTGAGTCTTGAAAATTATGCCAGTTAAATATTGAAAATCTCGTCCTTCTTTGATATTATTATTTCAATAATCATTATTATTCAATATCTACTCTCCGAAGCGGAGCATATGGATTCCACGAACCGATTCAAAGCTTAGAGGTTAGCCGCTAACTCCTTGCTAGTCTTTCCAAGTTAGGTCCACGTCCAGTTAGTCTGCAGACGGATTTTAATAAGTGGAAATAGGAAAAAGGTTAGGGCTCTCAGGAGATATCCGAAAAGTTGTAGGTAAGGTGCAGTACAAAACGAATATATCTACCATAAATCATACACGATACTGTGGGTTGTACCTACTGATTTGTTTATTGTTAATGTAGAAATTAAGCTTCCGCAAGGCGACAAAAATCGAAAGCTTTCGCGAAATACAATTAAAGGAAACTATCGGGTTAATGAACAAATAAGGACGTTAAGGTCGGATTTTATGAGGATTTAAAAAAAATGTTAGTCCTCTGTTTTTTATAGAGCGGGAAAGATATATATTTTTTTTAAATCTCATTTTTTAGGTTGAGACACTGAGGGATCGATCCCACCTCCACCCACGAATATTATAGAGTCCTTGGGGACTCTCTGTCAGTCACGCTATTTTATGCAAGACTTTAAATTTTTGTTGTTGCAAATGCATAAGCAAATTGCCAAATAAGCCAAAGTTTCCAAGTGAAGTTAAGTCAAGAGGGCGACAGTATCGATCAACTCAAAAGAAATTCACGATGCCGCCACCCTTACTATCCCTCAGTGCCTCCGTATCGAAATACTTTTTTCTTTATTATGTACATAAATATAGAAAAGCACAGATAGATTCAGGTTGAGACAAAAAAGGTGTGTTTATTCGGTTGTCAATTACTTATATATCAGTTATTAGTTTATTCTAAGGTAGCTAGCTATCTATCAACAGGAAGGAGCCATCTCTCACCATATTAGACCAGAGTATTTTTACGGATGGCTGCAGATTCCGAAACTTTCATCGTAAATCGTATTATTTCTGGCAATGGTAATGATGAGTGACCCCAAGGTCATCAGATCTACGCAATATGACTATTTATTTTAGAGTTCAAGTCTAAATTAATCAAAATTTATTATCGAGGTGATGATTTGAAGTAGAAAATTCCATAAAATTGAACATAGGTAACTTGTCGCTGTAATACTGCAGCGGGAATCTAGGAATAATATTTTGATGAAGGAGGAAGAATTTATTTAGTAGAATTTTATAAAACAATAGATAAACATGTTTTGCTACTGCATACAAGTATTATAGTTATTGTTTTTAATGAATGATGAAAGAACGTCTAAAAGTGTGTGTCTGTCTGTAGAAGTCGTGGAAGGCCGGGAAGACACGACATGATCAAGTACAACAAATACTTGAAAGTGGTCATGTGAAAAATCGGAATAATCGACGTGCGTGCATGAGATGTATGAATGTGGAGGAAGCAAGAAAAGTGTGCCAGAACAGAGTGGCAAGGTGTTCTATTCTCTTTGCCTTCGGGAAAATGGCGTGACGGTTAGCTAGTTAGTTAGTTTTGTTTTTAACGCAATAACAGCTGTTTTGTCTTATGAATTGGGAAGGAGATGCAGGACAGGAGAGCTTTTCCATATTTGAAAATAGACACTCAACAGTAATTATTTTCAAAATTTGGACTTTATAAACTTGTATTTTTAGATCAAAGTACCTAGTTCGTTGATCCCGTAAGTTATTCTTATATTATCTTAGTCATAAAATAAAGCCAATCGAAAAAATGTCCTAAGCAAATAATAATAGATAAGGTATCTTGCCTTCATGAAGACTTACTACACTTGGTATATCAATGCAGTATCTTATGCACTATAAAATGAGTACCCATAAATGATGGAGACTTCGAAAATGATCAACTGTTCTAATGGCCGACAAAATTGCAAATTAACTAACTAACTAACCATCACGCCATTTCCCCGTAGGGGTAGGCAGAGAGGATAGAACGCCGTACCACTCTGTCCTAGCAGACTTCCTTTGCTTCCTCTACATTCATACATCTTCTCATGCACATACACCGATTATTCCGACTTTTCACATGTCCACTTTCAAGTACTTGTCGTACTTGGTTATGCCATGTCTTTCTCGGCCTTCCGTGGCTTCTACAACCAGGCACACTTGCATTTAAACTTCTTTTAGCCGTTCTTTCATCACTCATTCGCTCCACATGGCCAAACCATCGTAAAAGCCCTTTCTCAATTTTGTCGATAATGCTCATCTCAGCCTTGCACTCTGCTCTAATTTCGACATTTGTACACCTATCATACATAGTCTTACCACACATTCGCTGAGAGATCGCATTTCAACAGCATTCAATCTACTTTCATCCTTCTTTTTCCAACACCACGCTTCACTACCATGCATAAGGGTTGGTACCAGAACTCCGTTGTGTACTGCCAATTTTGCTTCTAAAAATATTAATTATTTGTATAATTATATTTATAGTTGTCGGATGTAAGAGGTAGAGACGGAGAAAAATATTATATGGCAGTATTTAAACGCGATAAATAAAACACACGTCAAAAAAAGTAGAATTAGTACCTACGATACTTGCCGATCTAATAATATGACGTATCAATGTGGAGGAAGCAATGTTTGTGGGCGAAGTATGGCGTTTTACCCTCTTTACCTACTCCCTTATATGAGAAATAGCGTAGGTATTGTATTAGTTAGTTATTTAATATTTCGTGTTGCCTACATAAATATAATATTAATTCCTACAAAAAAGTCGAAATAAGGAACTTTTTTTTGTAGGTACATACTTATACAACACATTCACTCGACCGAGAAGCAGGTAGTAATCAACATAATATGGTTGAAAAGGACGAACCGAGGTATAAATTGATCTGAAGCTAAAGTAACTACAAACAACATATTGATAATGTATAAAATATATAAATTTACCACGATATGATAGTGATACTGATAAAAAAATGTAAAACACCAACAACGTGCGCCATTTTGCTGCCTGTACTTGCGATTCGTCGAGCTTCTGTTTGCGCTGACTGTACAGATAACAACACTGTTATAAGGTGTATAGAGATTATGAATGTATTGGTAATTTGAACACTAGCGCACTGGGGTATTATTATCTCTTGGGATGCCAAATAAGTCACAATAAATATAATAATTTGATTAAATAGTAATTGTAATTGAAGTATAAAATATTTTCTCACCTTATACAATATTCAAATTGCTGAAAATATTATTCAGCGCCTCGTACCGGTTTATTTTTTAAACTAACGCGAGTATACATTCTCACATTCTAAGTTTGCTGCGGAGCACTCTGTCTCTTTCCTTTACATGTCTCGTGTATATGGCCTCTCTGTCTTCCGCATTTGGTCTACCAGTTATGTGGGCCGGGCATATTTCAATTTTTCCACACCGATTAGTTCGTAAAAGGTGATGATAAAATACGAAGAGTTATAAAAATATAATTCCAGATAACTAAAATGCTTTAATCCACAGTGAAATAAGCGCGGAAATTGACATCGAATATCACTTTGACTGGATGATCCCTGCCCCTCACAAAATCTGTCCAAGACACGAAGAATTTTAATGAGGTTATGTTTACGAAATGTCACGCACAATTGTTTATAAATGGAATGTTTTAAAAAAACTTCATATTTAACAGTCACAAGTATTTGCACAAGTTTTTGTATGGCGTTGAACGTTACAAGCACGAAAAAATACTCAATTTACAAAAAAAAAAACCACGGTAAATTTTGCCATGGTTTAAATTTTAAAGAAATTCGGATGTGGAATTATGCTGATTTTTTTAAAGTGTCTTATTTTTTAAAGTTTTTGCACAGCGTTCAGTAGCAAACATGTCCGACTCGATTGAGCTGCGCCTCCGCACTAGACGTTCGAACAAAAGTGGCCGCGTCGTTTGAGCCACCCGTTTGTTTGGCTGTTCGCTGTTCGTTTCTCCTTTGGGTTTTGTTTCCATAAGTCGAATAATATCTTTACCCATATTTCTAAAATAAATCAAAAATATTATTAACAAAATATCTAATAATACTTTGCTATCGAAAAAGAAGGTTAACCATCGATAATATTTTCATTATTATTATTATTTTTGATAATAATATAATATGTGCAATAATTATAGTTAATTACGTAAATACTCTACTAACCAAAACTGTCCATTTTATTTTAGTAAAAATTATTTTCTATTACATAATTAAATCCGGTAGCGCACCTACCTCAGGGAACAACACAACTCCCCGGTTCCTTTTTTAGTTCTGAAAATTTTCACCGAAAAAGTTTAGTAAGTGAAACCCGTAGAAATTTTATTAAAAAATCAAAATAGCCTATTTTACTTAAATTTTTAGGTCCGCCCCTACAATAAGTTCCTAAATAATGTGCTTCTGATTAAACGTCACATTTTTAAAAGGAAAAAAAAAACTATGCAAATCAATACCACTATTATTTTGAACGAAACAGCTCCGTATACCTACTACCTATTACTTGAAAAATAATAGTTACTAAAATAAACTCATTAATTGGCTTATTGGGTATAAAATAAAGAATTTGGGAATCAAAACGTGTTATTAGTAATTTTTAACAAAAGTATTTTTCCCCATATTCTTAGAATATATTTTGCGCTGGCAGCACCGCAGCCGATCGAGTAAATTATTATGAGCAAGGCTGTGCGCGTGCGCGGTGCAGTATACTCGATACTCACACAGTGACGTTTGTAGCAACGCATACTTACACATGCAACAGTCTGAGCAGCCTGAGCCTGTGTTTGTATATTATAGGACGGTTTGTAAATGCTCGTCAGCGCTCAGCGCCTCTTGCTAGGACCTTGAACGTGCGTCCGAGACACGGTACCTACACACAAACTCCATGTTTGCAACTATTTCGTAAAAATAAGTTGACAAGATAATACATAAATCAAAAAAGGACGTACCTATGTTGGTACGCAATTTTTCAATTGTAGTCTTTTGGCATTAATTTTTAAAATACATACATGTACTGTGATACACTTTTTGACGTGATAACGTCTAATAAATCGATGAACGCCGGCTGCACACACGAAAAAGCATGACTCATTGTCACGTTCCGCCTGAGCCGAGTGTGCAAGCGAGAGCGTGGAACAAGCGATAGAGAGGCACGATCGGCCTTAGCGTTCTATCTCTCTTCCACTCCATCGGCCGATGCGTCCGAGTAAAAGGGAGACAGCAGCAGCACACAAGCTACAAAGTGAAAGTGAAATGAACGAGTGCAAAAAATGTTAATTTATGGATAAAATTTTAATTTTCATCAACTCCTGCTTTGTATTATAATTCAGTAATAATAATTCAATTCAATTCATAAAAGTATGCTATTTTTCATCAATATTTTCTTATGACGTTATCACGTAAAATTATCGTCCGTAAACCGACTTTACAGGCAACCAAAAGTTTTTAAAAAAAAAAAGAGACCCTGTGTCCTTATTATTTTAATTTCACGCCTGCTTTCAAATAGTCGAAAATAAGTGTGACTGAAAGTAGAAAGCAAGTTAAGCTGGAGTTGGAGACAAACTTAAAGATTCCGCAAGCGATTTTAATCACAACCTAGATCATATTTACTTGTCATTTTCCTTAAATACTCCTTACCAGGTAGGGTTGGCCGGAAACTTATCCCACATTCAGTAAAAAAATTGTAAAAAGCTATGTGGATACCCATATTGACTTTTTTTCAACTCAAAATTTACAGTTTAGGTGGTGACATATTTCACCCCATTGAGCTGTTTAAATTCATTCATTAAATACATCTTTATTAATTTCGTTCAATACACATTTTTTTACGAAGTATATTAAATTTTATAAAATAACATACCTACTTGTGATTATTTATTTATTTCTCTTTTACTTCTATCTAGCGGTCTTAAGCATAAACAGACGTTTATTAAAAATATTAGGTATTAAATCAATTTAATAAAGGCTGAGATAAGCATTATCGACAAAATTAAGAAAGGTCTTTTACGTTGGTTCGGTCGTGTAGAGCGAATGAGCGAAGTGCCTGGATGTAGAAGTCGAGGAAGGCCGAGAAAGACATGGCATGATCAAATAAAACAAGTGCTTGAAAGTGGGCACGTAAGAAGTCGGAATAATCGACGTGCGTGCATGAGAAGATGTATGAATGTGGAGGAAGCAAGAGAAGTATGCCAGGACAGAGTGTGTGGCGTTCTATCCTCTCCGCCTACCCCTTCGGAGAAATGGCGTGATGGTTAGTTAGTTAGAATAAATCTGGGTGGAGCACATGCCCCTCTGCCAATATTAACTGGCCGCCCCTGACAACCTTTATGTTTATTGACAAAACCCTTAGTAATTTTTAGGTTTGGTACCTATATCTATTTTTTTTGCATTTTGGAAATTGTGATACCAAATTTTTAACTGAAACATTCTTGTGCAAACATATTTAAAAAAACATCGAGCACACACACACACACATGCACACGGTAGACGTTTTTAATAATATTGTTGACACTAGTTCAAAGTTGATGGAAATTGAAAGTAATATGAAAAACATTCTCGATTTATGTTGAGTATGTATATTATATTGTTTGCACGGTGTGAAGATTTCCATTTTATATTCATAGAATATTTATTAATTTACTAATGTATTAAGTTCAAAATTATTCATAATGAGGTGTCTGGATCTAATATTTCCAAAACGATTCCCAGCGTAATTTTTGTTTAAGTACCTACCTGTAGAGAAATAAAATAATAAAAACATTTATTTATTAAATTTATGAGAGAATATACTAATAATCTAATATATTTTGATGATTACCAACATATCGAATATCGACATGTAGATACAGGTCGGTAGGAAGGGGACAAAAGCGTTTATCAACCTTGTAGGTATCGAAGTTTTTCAATGGATTTTCTTGGTACCTACTGACATGTATCAAATTGGTGATTCCAGCCCTGCAATATAATGATATTGAAAATCGTTATTGGTACATTATTACACCTAATGGTGCATAGGGCACTGAGGGGGGATAACGAACCCACCATCCACCCGCAGCTGTTATAGAGTCCTGGGGGACTCTCTTTCTGGTGCATAGGGCACTGCATCGATGGTTTGTTACACGAAGGCAAGATTATCGGTCCAAGGTATTTCATATTGACTCGCGACCTCATGCATGGCAGTCCAACGCGCTACTGCTACACCGCGAGGCGGCACAGAATGCGTCATAACTACGGGGCGTGGACCTGACTTGAGATGACGCACGAGAACTGACGGCCGATTGCTTGGCTTGGAGGCAGGTTTTTTAGAATCCTATGCTCCACATAGGGAGCGGACATGGAATGATGCTAATCCATTTGTTAGTTATAAATCTGTGATTGAAAAAAAAACGAATATTCATTTTACAGCATTTATATAAAAAAAATATAATTAAGAATGAATCAAAAAAATATTTTGGTTTTTGAAATAAATACTATACATATAAACATAATTTACTAAATTGAATGACATTACAACATTACTAGTCACTAGTATTAAAAAGGTTTTTAACTAACTATATTTATGTATGTACCTGCTTAAAACCAAGGCAAAGGCTTCATCTGGGTTCGTGATCTGGATTACCAAATTTTCTTGCAACATTCTCTTTCGACTATTGTTTTCTTATGTGCAGATAATAAAAACATAATTTACAAAATAAATAAAAAAAATCTTGATTAGGAAAAATTAGATTGTTCAAAAATCATTTAAAAAATACCAGGCAGTTTTTTTTAATTAACCACACCTAAATTTTATTTAAATTACTTTCAATGCACTTCCATCAAGTAATTTAACAAACAAATCGTAATGTTTTATTTATTTTATCACATTTTTTGGTATTGTTATTTTTAATGCATTCCTCCTCTATTTTTAATGACCCCGTGAAAATTTCTCATTGAGTTCCTTACTTCGAACAAGAATTCACTAGAAGGGACGTTTCCATACAAATTTTCTTAAAATATACGCTTCCTAGGGTTAATTTCATAACACCACTTATTATTAAATTCCGCAGTCTAAAGACTCCGGCACTCAGGTCAATACACGAAAGATGTGTGACGTAGATGTCTAGTGATGACGTAGATGCCTATTGATAACGTAGTGAGTGACGAAGTGGATAATTAGACATCTCAGATGCAGTAGTATTTGGAAAGTATGGAGCACAAATGAAAAATAATAATATAATTCCTAATTAGGTACCTAGTAATTAGTTATTTATAGTTGAATACACGAAAACATTATTTTATGATTATATGTTTCCAGTTTCGAGACGTCTAAAGTTCTTGTTATAGATGATGCGTTTAGGTAATAGTTGCTACCAAGCTCTGACGTTATTGCGGAAAAAGGTAAACAAAAGACATCAACGCGTAGATAACAAAGAAAAAGTTGTAGCTAAATACTGGCTGATTTATTATTTTACCTACCCACTTAAAATAATACATAAATCTATCTTACATGAAACACTATTACTTTCTCTTATCCGCATATGGTTCATAGGGCACTAAATTGGTACATCAAGTCCAATGAATCATGAAGGCATTATCAGCACGCTTCAGCGACAGTCTTGGATTATCACGTGAAATTTGTTTATACTGCTACCTTCCCTTGTCTGTACTCATTGGTGCATAGGGCACTAAATTGGTACATCAAGTCCAATGAATCATGAAGGCATTATCAGCACGCTTCAGCGACAGTCTTGGATTATCACGTGAAATTTGTTTATACTGCTACCTTCCCTTGTCTGTACTCATTGGTGCATAGGGCACTAAATTGGTACATCGAGTCCAATGAATCATGAAGGCATTATCAGCACGCTTCAGCGACAGTCTTGGATCATCACGTGAAATTTGTTTATACTGCTACCTTCCCTTGTCTGTACTCATCATTGGTGCATAGGGCACTAAATTGGTACATCGAGTCCAATGAATCATGAAGGCATTATCAGCACGCTTCAGCGACAGTCTTGGATCATCACGTGAAATTTGTTTATACTGCTACCTTCCCTTGTCTGTACTCATTGGTGCATAGGGCACTAAATTGGTACATCAAGTCCAATGAATCATGAAGGCATTATCAGCACGCTTCAGCGACAGTCTTGGATTATCACGTGAAATTTGTTTATACTGCTACCTTCCCTTGTCTGTACTCATTGGTGCATAGGGCACTAAATTGGTACATCAAGTCCAATGAATCATGAAGGCATTATCAGCACGCTTCAGCGACAGTCTTGGATTTTCACGTGAAATTTGTTTATACTGCTACCTTCTCTTGTCTCTATTTAGTGCCCTCATTGGTGTATAGGGCACTAAATTGTTACACCAAGTGTAATGAACGATTTTTTACATGAAGGCAAGATGATCAGTCCTACACTTTAGCGCCAGTCCTAGGTATCAAATATGAAATACTTAAATACGTTAAATATTTCGTTTTGACAGCGTCGGGAATCTAACCCACGACCTCAGTTATCCTTAAAAGATGGAAATTAGTTCACTCCGTCGTGTAGTGGTTATCTCGTCGGGCTGGCGTGCAAGAGGCTCGATTCCCGACGGGTTCAATACTTTTATTTTTATTTATTTAATATATTATCGAATTTACAAAGCTTAATAAATTATACAAAATAATAATAATTATACAAAATAATCATAACGCTATACCTCACCAATAAAAAAGACAAGCTCTTGTGCTTGGTGAGGGATATGAAATATATATGAAATATATTATATGAAATATATATTTTAATATTGTCTTTCAATTTTTCAAAATGCTTATCAAAAGAGGCTAAATTAGCAGTTCATAACGGAGTTCTGGTACCAGCCTTTATATATGGAAGCGAAGCATGGAGTTGAAAAAAACTGAATGCTATTGAAGTGCGATCTCTCGAGCGAATGTGTCGTAAAACTATGTATGATAGCTGTTGCACTTATGTCGAAATTTGAGCAGAATGCAAGGCTATAAGCATCATCGATAAAATTAAAAAAGGTCTTTTCCTATGGTTCGGTCATGTAGAGCGAATGCGAACGGCTTAAATAATCTACAATGCGAGTGTGCCTGGGTGTAGAAGTCGATGAAGGCCAAGAAACACATGGCACGATCAGATAAAACAAATACTTGAGAGTAGTCGAGTGAAAAGCCGGAATAACCAGCATGCATGTATATGAATATGGAAGAAGCAAGGGAAGTGTGTCTGGGCAGAGTGGTAAGGCGTTCTATCCTCTCTGTCTACCCCTTCAGGGCAATGGCGTGATAGTTAGTTAGTAGTTAGTTATTCTATAGTTGGTAGGTGATTATGTAAATTATTAAAATAAAATAGTAATGCAAAAAAAAGCCTGCATTAAAACAACAGATATTACAAGGATATTACCTAGTAAGGTAGTCCGCCTCGTAGCATAGTGGTAGCGCATTTGGTTACCATGCATGAGGTCGCAGGTTCGATTCCCGTAGGGGGTCAACATGAAATATTTATTTACTTGCATATGATTTTCATATTAATATATATGTGTGATGCCTTGGTCTGGTTCTGAAGCGTAAGACTGATCATCTTACCTTTATGTAATAAAATTATTAAGTTCACTGCACTTGATGTACCGATGCAGTGCGTTTTGTTAATAATAATCATCATCATCATCACCACTAAATAATACTAAATGAATTAATATAAATTGAAAAATCAGATAGGTACCTACATTAGGTATAAATTTTGTATAAATTGTTGATTTTAGTATTATCAATATTAAAAACGGCCTTTTATAAATTTAATAATCTTCCCTTACGTTATAAGCTATAAGCCCCAAATTTAAAAAACAATTTACATATTAGGTATATTATTTATCCCTACAAACTCTCTTATTTTATACTTTAAGTCAACGAACTTTCAGGTGAAATATACTAAGTATCACCTAGCGGAATTTTCAGTAAGCTTTAAAGTGTCAAAATAATACAAACTTTCTACAGGTTTCCGGCCTACATACGATTTTCAAGGATGTCAATCCTAAGAACTATACTCAATAGAGAAGCAACATAAAATATACAAATCTTTGTGTTAAGAAATGTTTTTGATGACGGCTATAAGTTAAATCTTAGTTTCTAAAGTTCAATAAACTTTAAACTAATGAATTTTCGCATCTCCGCATGATAATCTCTCATGTTGACGCAGCGCATAAACCGTCTTATTGTCTTATTTTTCAAATGTTTGATTCAAACTTTTCCCATTTTTTCTAAACATCGAGATACGTTTACTCCTTCCTACACGTGTGTATTTCACTAATATACCTGAATTAGTAAACGGTTCTTTGCTGAGAAACTTTTTGTGTTTTGTAACTGCAGTAGAAATGAAATTTAAACGCTGTGTTTTGTATTATGAGAATATTATTTTACGTCGGTGTTGGGTCACACATTGTTATATAAAGAAACCCGATTGAGGTTGAGAGTCAATGTTCATGATGTTAATATCAATACAGACATTGTATTTGAACATGGACATTTTCCTTACAGCGATGAAGTGATTGCTGCTATAGCATTCTATTCCACCGAGGTTGATCTGTACTCAGTACTGAAATATCTTTTCCCGAACGCTTTTGCCGATCAGGCTCCAATTAGTTCTTATGAACGTTACTTCTCTTTTCCGCTTGGCGGGAAAAACGAGATGTTAGTAACCGAATGTAGCCGAACTACGTTCGTGAATGTTCGTCTAGGTTGCTCGGCTGAACGTTCGAAAGTGCAGAGTATATGACTTCGGCTGTTGTCGGCTCTCCTCGGCTTGATTATTGATCACAATAGTACGTACGGCGCTATCTACAGTGAGTCAAAATGAATCAAATACATGTCAGGCTATATATAAAAAGGTGATATTCCAATTAATAATACTTGATTTAAATTAACAAATTAGAAAAAGGTTTTTTACATCGTGGTATCTGTATAAAACTTTGATGAGTGATTTTGTATTTTGGTGTCAAAACTTGGCTACATTGACGGGATGTTATGGCAAATGACTACTAACATGTATTTTATGTAAACAGTTTTTCCCTTAATACCTACTTAACGGGAAATTTAATTCAAAGCAAGGATGCTTATAGAATTTGCAAGAATATTGATTTAGTAGTCATAAATAAAGTTTTGGCCAACGCCCTAAATTATTTAAAGTAGGTTTCTAACGAGAGACAGAGTTGGTTGTTGAGTGACAGTGACGAGGGATAACTTACGGATCAAGAGCTTAGAAGATACTCTATTCCTACCTACTATTATTAACATCGAAAGATTCTTATGGACAGCAGAAAAATATTTTGTTTTTATTAATCGTGGCAATAAATTTGATTTTATAGCGTGAAGGAAAAGTTCTTTATTTCAAA
>JAGVSP010003147.1:0-45010 GCA_022494985.1 Micrasema minimum | reverse complement strand
TTTAAAGAAATAAATTCAAACCCGGGATTCTTTTTTCAATTTAAAAAGTTTTTAAACCAAAAGACTAAAACAAATATGCACACAAAAACAAATTGAAACCGATATTTGAAATAATTAAAAAATTGAAAAGTTAGTTCATAAACTTTTTATCTTATTATGTAATTACATTGGTGCTTGTGTGGGATGGGTTGACACCCGAGTATTCTGTCAAACAAAACGTCGAAACACAGGGTGCACGAGAAAATGTAAAATACTTTAGGTATAATAAAGAGTGAGCATCAACAGCTGTAAAATACACCAATCCTATTCATTGTTCGGGTAAGATTTAGATGATTCTTTCACTATGTTTCGATAAGTACTCTTCCCATGATATTTAGGAAAAAATACCGTTAGAAAAAAAAATATTACGGCATAAAATTTGCGTGGACGCTATACGGACCGACTGGCAAAAATCCACTCGGTAACCCTGTATCGGTTTATAGTAATAAACAGGGAATCTTGGCATTTCTTGCGTCATTGGTGGACATCTGAATGTAGAAAATTGCTAAACCAATTGGCCATCTACTTTTGTGGGTGTAGGTTAGATCCATCTGGATTTAGATAATCATTACGAGAAGACGCCAGGCCTAAAAAGGTATAACGAGCAGTAAATTTAAAACAAAATATGTCAATGGAAAGTTTCGTTAAACTTGAAAAATTGACGAAAGTTTACAACGACTCCTGACGCGAGATGTCGTCAATAAATTTAGAAAAAGTAACGAAACGAGAATCTTTACGATCGCCACGGATCCGTGTCTCAACTTTCTTCCACAAATTGGTAGTCGATACCCTGTAATACCTACCAGCGCAGCGCGTGGGGCGTGGTCGGGGCGGGGCGGGGAGAGGGGAACTTCCTCCGCCAGAGGAAACGGAGAGAGATCCAAATGTTAGAGGTCTTTAATCGAAAGTTGCGGATCAACTATCATGATGTTTATATTACACATATAATGTCTTATAATACGAACAATGAAATGAAGACCGAGACAGATTGACTTACTAGTAATAACATCACGTCCGTGGGTTTGGTTTCTGTGTTGGTAATTTAAACCTAATTCGATGGAGGAATCTATGCTCGCGTTATAAAATATTCGTAAAACCCCGTTAGTTGCAAGGCGTTAATACGTCAGCAACTTATAAATGCTATCGATACCGGAGTATCATTGTCTTATTTCTAGTAACATTACATACAATGCTCCCAGACACACCATAATTCACAGGTATGGGAATGATCAGGCACTATTAACAACAATAAAAGTTTTTGGTTACAATGGAGACGAGAACTGAGGAATGGTCGAGTGGAAACTGGCGGTAGGTAGGTATTGTGATACTATGTGATCCCACGGATTCATTCCTGAATTATTTATAGATATCTCTCTACAACTACCTTTCAGATAAGTATTTTGAGTAAGAACTGAAAAAAAAATACAAATCAATTTTAACTGGTTACCAAAAACTACATTTAGCAATCCCTGGCGGGTGTGGATATTCACTAAAGAGCGAATAGGGAATGTTGTAGTACATAAAGTGGCCACTAACCCAGCCCAGAACCCCTGTAAACGCTCGAATATCCATATTCCTGAATTTGAAAAAAATCTACCTCATCTCTGTAGGGATATAAAATGAAAATATATATATATATATATTATATATGCTTTTTGTGCTCTGAAAATAACGGAAAATTACGGTAGAACCTGTGAACATTGTTATATGGACATGAAAAATGGCGAGGAACTCATAGAAAAGAAAAATCGCGAGAGATGGTAGATTTGCAAATTTCGTCGAAATGGCTTTTAAAAAAAACCAAGTAATTTAAGAGATGTTTTATCACAAAAGGCATTAAATAAGTAACATTTGTAATTGGAGAGCAAGTCGGATTCGAAATACCGCCATTATATTACGCTGACTCAGTTCCAACAAAAGGTAGAAACCAAATGGAATGAGAAGACGAATACAAGATAGAAAGGAATAAATTCCTCTTGTTACGGCAATTCAACCCCTTTAGAATTCCGCTCGAAATAAGATCACTCGGGAACGTTAGAAAAGCTAGAGGAATGTTTAGATACGGGCCACCGTCACTATACATTCCAATACCGGCCAGGCCAGACCAGGCCATGAGCAAACTACGCCCGGCTGTACATAATGGGAGTAATTTCTTGGGACTCACACAGGAGCGGCCATGCTACAAGCAAGAAGGCGGGAGATTTGGAGCGCTGCATTGTGACGCCTTTAGGAACGCCACGGAACAGCAGAACGACGGAGCAGCGGAAAATCTAGGAAAAGGGCGTGAAATCCAATCGAGGGAATACGGATTCGCTCCGGAATCTAGAAATAACACGAATTTCCCACAATACAAATTCGCGGGACAAATTATTTTTACGCGTATAATAAATTAGAATACTCCCTTGGTGAAGAACAAAGCTTTTTTTAAAATAAAAAAGATAGGTATTTTAACAGTTGTAACGCAGTCATAATTTGTATTCCAGCGACAATTTTACAAAAAAATGTCCCATAAAAAACATTTAACGTTTAATTAAGCATTTTACCCGTGATATATGGCACAAAAGGAGGCCGCTTTTTGTAGGTACAACTTGTAATTAACGATTTGGCGATTCGCCTTTTTGTAATTTCCATCAGGTCGTAATTCTGGGATATTTTTATTCAATTCTGGGATCTGTTTGATTACCGAGCCCAAGGTAAGGCGGCAATCGGCAATCGGCGTGAGAAATGGATCAACGGATTCCGAAATAATGGGTGGTTTGCTCCTTCACAATACGTAAACAATGAGCAATGGAGCGAGTTACAAAACTGGGTAGGTACAGGAATGCATCCAAACTTCTAAAGGCGGAGGTATTATTATCTGGTGTGTAATAATACTGTGTAATCAACGGTTATTTCCACCCAACGACAGCTATTTGGTATGATTCGTACAACACGGGTTGTTTTCTATTCATGTAGGGTGGGTGCTATAATAATTCGACACCCTAAATTAGATTTCCAAAAACAAGCCTACTCAAAGAATTTACTTCTACCAGAAATGTGTACTTTTTTGGTGAGTTCCTTCTGCATTTATACTTTTGTTTTATTTCAATGGCAAAATTTGAAAACAACATTTTATTTGACAGCGAATCTCAAACTCGTAAAAAAAACATGATCTTGTTAGCCCTTGACACTAGGAAAAATTTCCTTCATAACTCAGAACTTTTTCAAGCTTTGTACCGTGCATAAACTACGTGGAAGGCTTGAATCTATCAGTATTTTACAATATCAAGAAATAGCCCCTAATGCAGAGAATATGAAAATGTGTCCAATTACTAAAATTTACACGCCTTTTTAAAAATATAAAAATTGTATTTGTTTTTTACTAATTTCAACTAGGTTTTATAAAAGGCCATTAAATTTCTCACAAAAAATCATTAAATTTTATAATTAGTTAATACAGTTCCAACAATACTTCGTTTTGTTAAATATTTTTCTTAAGTTAAAGCTATAACATCCATCCTACCTAATTAAATTAATATATTTAAAAACAATTATTATTTTATGCGCACCTTACACGGGGACCGAAAACGGTACAGTTTCTCGTTAAGAAAAACTGTACAATCTTCAAAAGACACGCATTAGCGTGTGTATATATGACAAATGAAATGTTTGCTCATAGTATTTTCACGAATCGAAGCATATCGCGCTTAGCACTAAATCTAAAAGAAATCGAAGCACAAATAAAACATTATAAAGTTATTCTTATAACATGAATTTACATTTCACAGTATTTTTAATTAAATTATAAAAGGGAAATCCATAAATAATTTTTGAACAACATTTTGAATGAATACAAATACTTGTAGACAAATTACTGGATTATACCCATGAAAGAATGTTAATAATATTCGAAATCTGTCGAAATAACAACTCGCAAGCGGATTGTTCTTTACACCTAAGATGTATACAAGTTTCAAAAAAAAATTGTCATACATGGTTGTCAGATGTCAGATGACAGGCGGAATGGGGAATGTTGTAATTACGTCAAGTGGCCACTTAACCCAGCCAATGACAGGTCATAAGCCCTGTAAACGCCTAGATAACCCACATTCGTTTCCAGAGCTTCTCTGTCTCTGTTGAGATATCAATAATATCCATAAATAATAGATTAGTTGATGAGCTCTCCATACTGCCCACTGGCCACTGGCCACAACACAACGGTATACCCGAGCCAACCATTATACTATTCCTTATCTGCCAATCGGGCCCGAACTAGACATTTGCATAAAAAATGGTACAAATTTTATACGATTCGGTTCTAATCGCCCACCGGAAAAAAACTGTAAATCTACATAGATACATTCTGTCGGCAATAAACGGAATTCTCACTCTAGACATGTCTAACTTAGTGATGTATTTTTTAGGAAGTGGAAATAATTGTGCATGCCAAAATAAACGGGCATGTCATTCAGTCGCTGTGATAATTTTTATTAAATGGCAGGAAAAAATACGAAATTAAAAATAATTACCGCCAAGATACTGAAAAACTTAACAAAATATTATAATTGAGGTGTGTATCTACAATATTTTCAATAGGTATATTAATTTTCGCGAATTAATAAAGTAATTTAGAATGCCCGAAAATGGCATCACATGATACCATCACATTTTAATTTTAATTTATTTGTCCTTAATATAAAGAATTTTTTTGGTAGATGTGACACCAATTTTTATAGAATTTGTCCCAAATGTATACAAACATTCAGATTTCCTTGTCATTAAAAAACTCTCAAAAATGCAAAAAAAATATCATAATTTAAAAAAAAAGATTATCTAAAATATGTGTTCTATTGTTTATAAATGCTTTATGTATTTAATTAATTGATTTTTTAATTAAAATACTTAGGAAAAATGGTTTTTAAAAATTACTTTTCATTATTTCTTTCTCATCCAAGTAACAAACAAAGTAAAAATGAAATAAAAAATATTTTTAGAATTATAAAAATAATATTACTATTTGCAGAGTGAATAAATTATTCTAATCTGTGTAATTCATAATTCAATGGGTTAAAAATACTAAATTTAGGTATAAATTATGTTTTTTATAAAACAATTTAGGTGTTGTACATTATCTTTAGAAATTTAAGCAAATTGCAAACCGATTACGCTGCACGTTTTTAAAAATACGAAAAATTTAACCTCGCATAAATGAATAATCAAACCAAAATCGTAGGCTGAATATTCGTGAAAATAATCATAGCAAATATCTGAATGTCCAACTAAATTTGAATTAAAATTCAATGTGTGGAACACAATATTCATATTTTAGATTTCACTACTACAACTTTCAGCCTTAGTGACTTGGGATGGGTATTAAGTAAGCTGGGTATAAATTCACCTGATATTTTCAAGCTTTTCACCACTAATGAGCACTATTCTATGCACCGCGTTACACCTGAGCAGGTAGTATATCAATGGGTAATAATTATTGCAGACGCTAATCAGACGGAGATGTTAATTAAAGTGTGGACGGTAATATGCAGTCGGTTTCTAGTTCTACGAGTATTTTCTAGGAAGGAAGGCTGGTAGAGAAAGTTCCAGAAGTCGCCCCTTCAGAGTACGGCAACTCCGAAGGCTTTACGAATAAACTTACTGTAAAAATGACGGGCTTAGCGGGGGTGGGACATGAGAAGACATCGGGCATCAAAATGCAAGCAATGTAAGTCTAAGTTTGAGTACAAAAATAACACATTTAAAATAGATATATATTAAATTACAAATTTTACTGCGATTCAGATTTCATCTTAGAATAATTTCATCTTTTGTAACATGTTTAAATTAAATAGGTTTTTTTCATGATTTCTGATTTACCAATCAATAATTTAAAAATTCGCATAATTAATTATTGCATTCCAACAATGCAACTCATTTTGAAAACGCGGATGACATAAAATATCTGTATTTAAATTATTCAATTCGACCGAATGTACGTTCGATTATAAATTTAAAAAATTGAAATGAGAATTTGAACTTTTAAAAAAAGATTAGTATTTTGACTTAGCCACCTCACAATTTAAACCTACCATATGCAGACACGAGCGGATTGCTTTAACTTCTAGATAATACCGATCATAAATAATGTCCAGCGACCATTTAACAGTTACCTGTAACGATATTGGACAGACGACGAAAAAAAACTAGTTCACTACCAAAAATGTTACTAGCAAACAAGGTTGTGTTTCTATTTTCTATAATAATTTTATCGTGTTGAATTATGGAAAAGTTGAACATCTTAAAGCTGCGTAAATTTGACGTTTAATTTTCTGCCCTTAGCTTTTTGTAATTATTTTTTTCAAACAAATTAATTCGAAACATGTTTTTGACACTTGCGTCTTCAAATTGAGGAGAAAATTATTACTGTATTTTATTAATCGAAACATTCATTTTTTTTTATATAAGAAATGTTGGGCAATGTTTTTGTATCGAATAGCTAATTTAGATAAAAAGAAATTAAATATCGAGACCCACCACGCTCGCAGTAACAGTTTAAAAAACCATACTGAAAATCGTGCCCGTTGAAATAGAAAATTTGTGCCAAAGTGTTGAGCATTGAGTTTAAGACAAGTATTTATGGTATAAACTTAACAAGTGTTATTAAGCTCATTTAGTTGGTACTAAACACGTATCATTAGTCCGTTAATTATCGCGAAACATGGCATCAGCACTCAGCCTGTGGGTGGAAATAATGCACTAATAAGTACTAGAGCCTCCCGACTTATTAAAAGTTTTAGTAAGCAACTACATCTACAGTAATAGTATTCAAACACAGTGTAAAGAGAGAAAGAGTAATGAAGAAAATCTACAAAGGTAGCATGTATTGTTGTAGGACTGAGTAAAGTGAAGAATCGAAAGAATATATAAAGAATTGTGACTTTTTATTTTAGTACCAACTGCGATTGTGCTCTACAGCCTAAAATAACTTATTAATCTCAGTCACTATGACCTCAATCCAATACGTGCATAATTCCGAATAACATAATTTTGTACGATTTCTGAAAGGGAATACATTGTAATGATATGAAGAAGTGCTTCCAGAAGAATGAACGGCCATTAGCAGCCTCCTACACGCGTATGGCTGTACTAAAGTGAATGTTAACCTTTACCGGTCCCCGGGCGTGTATTCCACGCCCAACGACATTTACCCTTATGGTCCCGCGGCGTGTATTTCACGACAAATTTAGAGTTCGCTTTTAAAACGATTTTAATGCATGTTAAAACACAATTTTAATTTTTTTTTACTAGCTATGAAAAGCTGAACAATTGATTACTAGTTATAAATATTTAACACATAAAAATTCCTGTAAGATTCATAGTAAATAAGCACTTAAAAAAAATATAGCGTTTTTCCCCCGGACCTGAAAATATTAATTATTTTCAGCGATCCGTCAGTTTGTATTCACCCGTCTACCTGACCTGTTGGAAAGGGATTAGTGTCGGTACGGTGACTATGCGTTAATTTTTTTTTAAAAACCCATTTATTTATTTTTTAAATTTTATACGTATTTCGTAATCCTATTAGTGAAAACATTTGCAATATTTTTAAATACAATCATTATTTAATTTGGATTAGATAAAATGGCAAACAACGAAAGTGAATACGGCAATTCTCATAGTGACACTGATAGTGATGTTTATTTATTTATTTAAAACTTCATGTACAATTACATACTAAGAGTACAAGGGCGGGCTTATTGCTTTTAAGCAATGTTTTCCAACCAACCCTTATTAGTATTATTTTATTATTTTCCCTGTGAACAAAAAGAGGAGAATTGTATATTCTAGTGATAGTGATCCAGCTGTAGACTATGACAGTGAAAGTGACTTAAGAATTGAAAAACATGAAAGCGGCCCATAGTAATGATGAACAACGCTTAAATGGAAAACTTCACGTAATTGATCTCCACTGGAGTGATGCAAGGCTGCGTCCTTGCACCGTTCCTTTTCACTATCTTAATGGACTTCATATTATGCAAGTCAATACCACCTGACCGAGGTGTAACAATGAGCCCTAATCTGAGGCTGTGTGACCTAGAATATGCTGATGATCCGGTCCTTTTGGAGTAAACAGTCAGCAATGTTTAGGGTATTGTCGACAGGCTACAAGAGAACTCCGCGCGCCTGGGTCTTAATAATTAATACCAAAAAGACCCAGTTCATGTGCAATAAGTCATGTCCTGACCCCGACTATCTCCTTTACAACAATAGGCAGAGGATCGAAAAAGTTGACAGCTTCAGATACTTGGGTGTTTTAATAACTGAAGATGGCAGCACGCACAAGGAACTCGCAACCCGTTAAGGAATCTCTGGAAAAACCCTCAACACGATGCGTGAAATTCCAGTTTATACTTGGTCATAACAAAATGCCGACTCTTTAATTCCTGGATTGTGCCGGTGCTCCTTTATAGATGCGAATCCTGGCACCTCACAAAGGCTCAGAATGCTCGCTTGTTGAGTTTTGAGAATAAGTGTCAGAGAAGGAATCTAGGCATTAGGGGTTTGACTTCATTACCAACGCTAAAGTTCGGGAACGGACCCAGCAACCTTTAATAACTGGAGTCGTGAAGATGCGGCATTGGGCCTGGCTTGGGATCAAAACCCAACCAAAAAACGGAAAGATTGTGTCGTTTGTTCAAACAGAAGAATTCAAGGCGGACGTCAAGAATCTTCGCTAATCTGTGTGACTATAAATATTTAGGATAATAGTAGGTAAATTTAAATTTACATGCAGTGTAATGTTATTTAATTGTAATGTTTCTGTTGTGAAATATCTCATTTGACTAAATACATTGTAATGCGATAACTCGATTAATGTTGTAAAAACCCACTGTAAATATATATTTTATAATTCACATTGGTAGATGTTGAAATAATATATTTAATTTTTTATTTTTAAAATACTTTGTTTGTTTTACTGGGAACTATTCGAGTCAATGCGATGCACCTTAATTACACCAATTACCGAAAAGCTTTATTTTTCATTTGCCTTGATTTTTTATTTAAAATACGGAAATGTTGGAATTTCCCATCATTACGACAACACATAAGGTACATTGGAAATACTTAGAAATCCACGTTTTGAAATAATTTATATTATATTATTATAAATTTTGAAAACAGCACATTGATTTTTTTGTCAAAGAAAACAAAACAGTTTCTTATAACTATGAAAAATATTTCATTTTGTTTACTCCCTACTATTTTCGTAGTAGCAATTTCGAAAAATAACTCTATGTTTTTATATAAGCAATTAAAATGACAATCCAATGGATATACTTGGCGCAGCTGATGGATGCGGACCTGACGTGGGAGGCGAGAGAGCTGGCTGGTGATAGGGTCTCCTGGAGGGATCTAGTGATGTCCATATGCTCCACATAGGAGTGATCGTGGTGAAAGAAGAAGAAGAAAGAATTCAAATTAATAACTACTATGTGCTTCTAATACAATATTTTAAAGCACTTTTTATATACCTTCTTTATACCCCTCTGGTACATACTAACTATAGAAAAAATTCGTATATATGGCGAGCCTCCAATAACTTTAATAAAATATCTAAAACATTGAATATAGATTTATTTGAGAATAACCATGGTGATGTGCGGCGTTTGCTTTCCGAGTGAAATCACACTTTGTTGATCACATTTTGTTGAGTTAGCATTTTTTTTTTTCTTTCTTTTCTAACTATTAACTCACTCTTATGTTCATATAATTTTATTTGAAGTAATCCCTCGATGAGAATATTTTTCTTTCTTCTTTACCTATTTTTGTTTACTACCTGTGAAAACCTCTAATTGGTCTACTCTGTTTTCTTTAATATTTATTATAATGATTATTTGACTGTTGGTTTTCCTATAAATAAATAGTAATATATAAAATGTTTAGCTTCTTTAAATTCTTTAGAGAAAACTGTTCCAGAAAGTAGGAAACAAATTAACTTGAAGTATGATTCGACCCTAGGATTCTATTTCAAGTTAAAGATTTTAACCAAAAGACTAAAACATACATGCACACAAATTGAACCGATATTTGATCCATTAAAATTGAAAAGTAGTTCATTAACTTTTTTTATTATTTATTACATTGGTGCTTTATTTATTGTCACCCTAGTATAATGTCAAACCAACGTCGATCACAGGGTGCACAGAAAAGGAAAACACTTTAGGTATAAAAAGTGTGTGCTTCATCAGCTGTAAAATACACCCAAATATTCATTTTTCGGGTAAGATTTAGATAATTTCACTAGTTTCTATAATTACTCTTTCCATATTTTATAAAAAAAACCTTAGAAAAAAAAATATTACGTATAAAATTTGCGTGGACCTATACGGCCGACTGCAAAAATCCACTCGGACCGGTAAAGGTTAAGGATAGGCAGGATATAAGACGAGTAGAATGCACTAATCTATTAAGTGCAGAAACGTTACCCACATGAAACCAAGTAAAATATTATTTCACAATATTATTGTATTAAGAATGCTTTGGATTGTCTGCAATATTTCTTGATAACTATGAAATAAATCAACTAAAATTAGATCTAATTGTAGCATTAAAGTACCAAATATCAAATGAGTATATTACTACTACTATTTATAATATATATAAAAACGATTATCAAAATAAATGTCGATTATTGATTATCAAATTTGCAATGTGAGATTTAATTTTTTTAAATTAATAATTTATTTGGGCATTACCTACTCAATATGAGAGCGATATTAAAAATACCTTTTTTAATATTACTGACGAAAATTAATTACAAATTCAATCGAAAAAGAGTTTAAAAATAACCAATTTAATAAATAAATAAAACGTTTTTGAAATTAAGATTTAGATTAAATAATCGATTGTGTCAAAAACAGACCTGAAAAATAATGTCAATTAATTTTATTTTGTCGCCCGTTTCGAGGAAGGCTGGTTGTCAACATAAAAGCCGTATTTTCATGCGGTTAATGTACAAATTGTCGGGGAAAATAATTAAAATAGTATCGATTTAATTAACGTTGACGATAGCTTAATGGATTAAATACACAATGTGATTAATTAGGCTGAAATCGGGAAGTAAAACGGGCGGAAAAGAAAACTTTTTTCAAGGACTCGTAATGGTTAGTCCTGACAAGGGCCTAAGTTACGTAAAATAACCAAATTTGTGTTATTTATTGAATCGGCATTAACATTTTAGAATAACATGATCTAATTAATTGAATGAAACACTTTGTTATTTAGACCACTTGAATTTATTTAACACTACTATGTTTTAAAAAAAAAAGAGATCTTTCCATCATCAATAATTCCATCGTAATAAACTAAATATAAACATACAGAAAAAGGATTAGAAGTTTAAGTTAAGTTTAAGTTAAGTTAAGTTTTAATTATAGTAGTGTTAAATAAATTCAAGTGGTCTAAATAACAAAGTGTTTCATTGAATTAATTTAACCAAATTTGTGTATTGTAATAAAATAGAATATTACATTTGTTATTACCTACTAAGAACTTCATCCGGATGGAGGACTATAATTTAACCTAAAGGTCATTTTCCTGGGGCAGGAAAGTAACCGAGCTTGACATACAATAAATATTAACACCCTTTACTCTAACACAAAACACACTAATACAACACACCCTTACAAACCACACACATTCATTTTTTACTAATCACTCATAATATGAATTACATTAACTGTGGATTTTTGTAATTGGCTTTAGAATTATTCAATTTTTATTAGATAATGATCATTGTAATAGCTGTGTAAATCCTTAATAAATAAATTATGTAATGAGTATTATTTCGGCGTAGTGAGGATGGCCATTTAATACCTTGGTTGTATTCCGCATTGCAATGGTCACCACACTCTACTTGGTACTTGTACTAGTACAGTGTGCTTCGTATGACGGAGAAACTTTCTGCCGTAAGACTGTTATAAGAAAAGGGAAGTATTAATATTGTTTGGCTTCGCCCACGCTAATCCGCAAGCGTTCGCAGTTTATCATCGTCCGTAAGTGCAGAAGAGGAAGTACAGGATAAAGCTCAAGAGAAGTAAAAGCCGCGTCTGTTCTTCAGTACAAAATGTACACCAACAATATAGAACCACGGGAACTTCATTCACTGATTAAACGTTTTGTGAAAAATGTTTAAGAAAAACTAAACTTGCTTTTAAGTACGAAATTATTTACAGTCAAAAGATTATTTCATTTATTAAGGTGGAACAGAGGTATTATTTTAAGTAGATTAAAGAATCAAGTAGGGTGCATTTAAAAATGTTTGACATGATGCGTATATATTTAAAATATGATTATTTCAAACACTTTTTCTTAAAAATGATTAACAGATTTTTCTGCAAAACTTTATTAACATTGTGCAAACCAAATTTAAACTATCAAAACAAATAAGTAACATACGAGGTCACAAAAGTAAGATCCCCTATTTTTTAAAATAAACTAAAAACATTTATATTCTGTAATACATTATTTTAGTGTTATTTAAGGTTTTCTAAAGAATTATTTATTATTTTATAAATCAATCACCATTTCTCTATATTATGCACTCTTGTAGACGCTGCGCTGTTTGAATCAGTTTTTACAATCCCACGTTCTTTAACTCTAAGTGCTAAGTGCAAAATTCACGCAGTTATTATTTTTGAACGCAAAGCGTTAACCGGGTTTAAATTTATCCACAGGATTATTTAACTAAATATCGGAATATGTGTGCAAAATTGATACCGCGTATGCTAAGATGAAGTTCAATGCTTTCTGAAGGACATGGCGGCAAACTGGTATGACATGAGATTGTAAAACTGCCTCAGCATCTACAAAAATTCATCGACCGAAATGGCAATTAAAGAGTTCAAATATTCAGCTCAAAATTAAAACTCTAACCTTTAGAACGATGTAAATATAATAGGAAACAAACAGTTGTTTGTATATTATCTTATTTTTGAAGACTTTTTTCCCGTATTACGAAAAAATTTTCACTTAAATTCAAAGCAGAATCATTTTGATAAAAAAATGTTAAATTCCGTGGCGTTATCATAAATTCAGCTACATAGCTTGCAAAGTGGAAGTGCATAATATAAAATAGATGTAACATTCCTAAAGAGATGCGATGAGAGTTTTTTTTATTGTTTGAAGTGAGCCTTTGAAATTTGTTTCAGTCTGTCGTTCGAGGGGGACATGTTCACTGTTCACTGTTCACTGTTCACGGGCTATGTAGTATGGTATGTAGGTGTAGGGATGCAAGCGGGAAACAGACGCACCAGCATCAGCGGCGCTAGGGGCGGATTATGGAAACATTCCATTACTATCCTAGACTTTTCAATATTTCGTTGTGCGATTTCGTGAAATTCGGTGTTTATTTTTTTAAGAAGATACAGAAACGTATTTCTGCTGAGAAAACGTTTGACACTGTGTAAGCAGACAGAGTAGTAAATATGGCGTTCTAAAATGCTCGTCAATTTAGCCTGTTAAGTAGTTAGTTAGTACAAGTAATAGCCCGGAATTTGCGTTGTGCAAACAAGATTTTTAGAAACAAAAAAACCTGTCAATACTTATTATTCTATGTGCAATAATTCTCACGGCATTATGCTAGGTTAGTAAGTACCTAAAGACGTGAGATAAAACCTATGTTCGTGCATAAAGTCCTATGCTTTGGTTGTTTTCTTATCTTAAGTCTTGCTTTGATGTGTTAAGAAAAGACGTTAATCAAGGGTACAAACTCGTTAAATTAAAACCGCCATAAAAATGAAAGTAATAAAAACACGTACACCTCCAGTCTAACCCTGTAGTTTTAGAAGATGCACCAGGCCTAACTATTGTAGGTACTAATACGGGTTTCATTTTTAATGGTAAAAAAATAAAATGTAAAATTCTTGCTGACTTTGCTTTTGCCCTGAGTCTAGGTGATGTATTAGTTATCTGTGTGAAATTCGGAGATGATTGGATAATATTTGGAGGTTGCACACTTTTGGAACATTTTTGGGTAAGTATTTACAAAATACAAATTTTCAACTTAAATTGATTTTATTGCTGAAATTATAAATCACAAGCTTAAGATAATGATTGTTATAAACAATAAGATGGTTCCTTTAATAAAAAAATCACATATTGTATCAATTATTATCAACTATGTACGATGCAATAGCCTTTTTTAGTTCGTTTAGTGACGGCTTTTCTGTGATCAAACACTCCTTTCATATAAGTTCATGGGTGTGGTGACGGCAAGCTAACCATAACAGTGTGTGATTTAACTCTTTTTCAATTCTTGTACATTGCCCCTTGGATCAACCCTGTATTTGATGCGGTTGTATCGAAAGATATACCAATGATCTTGTCACGTAGTCCAAATCGGTCTAACTTCATGGATGACTGTTTCAGCTAACTGCTCCCCCGTTCCGTTTGGAGCAACCGGTACACCAAGCAAATGCTCAAAGTTTTTTCCAGTCACTAGAACTGCTAATCTATCTTCCAGAGTCTTGACACTTCCGTGGGCTACTGAGGGTAGCAGTTTACTATCCCAATGTTATACCAAAAGTGGAGGATTTTCAAAAAGTGACTCTTCAATTTTCTCTGCCATTTTGGTTCTGTTAATTGTCCGAGCTCGATACACAGTAGATGGGGACACAGAAATATTAGAAAACGTCATGACCAAGACTCTTTGCTGTTGCTATGAATGAAGTACTTGCTTGCCGAACAGAAAGCTGTTCCCGATCCCAAGTGGACTTGAGTGTTTGATCTAGAGGTTTTTAATTTAGGAATCGCTCGTTGTTTTTTTGTTTACTGGAGACCAAAAACTCACTGTCTTTTTCATCTTCGGATGATGACGCAGATGAGAATTCAACTGCTACTGTCTATATTAATCTCAGCTATAGATATAGATTGGAAGTGTTTGCTTTTGTATAAACTCTTGTTTTTCTTTTTTTTTAAGTTTTCGTTTTAGCTTTAGCGGCAAAAACCTTATCGACGCCACTCATTGATGAACTCATGCGATCTTCTCTTTGAGATATGAGAAATAGTCTTCATCTTCTTGTGATACTTCAGTCATATCCATTACATTTTGAAATGTCAAATAATTCGACCAGATCACCTTTCCATATCTCGCGTTTTAACTTAGCCTTATCCGTGTTTCTTGATTTTTCTTTGCCGAGATTTTGATATTCTTTGTACAGTTTCTGTATGCTAATACGAATGTTTTCTTCAATTTTAACAGGTATATTTGCTTTCTTCCAAACTACTTGGAGTTTAGTACTGGTGGATTTAGCTGCTTTAGAAAGTGAAACACAAGAAAACAAAGTCCATTAGAACTTAGTGTTTCCGATATAACTCAAAATTAGAAATACGCAAAACAAGTTTAAAAAACTGTTCATGTTCAAAGTGTGCAACCTCTAAATGTTGTCCGATCGTCCTGAAACTCGAGACAGTTAACGTTTGCATCACTTGGACGCAGGGGCAGAGCAAAGTCATTTGAAAATTCAAACTTTTGGAAATTTGGAACACCCTAAGGTACTAGGTACGTTATCATAATACTCTCTAAACATGATTGTTTACGGAGAACGGAAGAGTAAACAGTGTGGGAGGTAATGTTTTTATAGTAACATAATGCGGAGATCGATTCTATATATGAGCACGTTGATGCTCATGCAGTAAAATTTCTTTGGAGAAATTTTTTGTAAGAAATACAAATCTAAACACGTCATCGAAAAGGTTTAGAAAAAACACAATAAAAAACGTATAATTAATTTAAATGGAAATTATTTAACACAAAACCAGAGGTGCTAGGTATATATTTTTTTTTACTTATGAAGAATGCCTTTTAAGGAGCGAGGGGTCCGATGCCTTGCAGGAAACCCGCTTGCACAGCGCGGGTGTAAACTGCGTGCCTCACGATTTAAGCTTAGACATTGATGTTATCTGCGTAATCTGTACATGATGTTTGTGTGAAAGCACTAAATAAAAATCTTTAATTTTTTGTAGAAATATTTTTATTTATATTTAAGTTCTTAATTGTTACAGTAATTGCCATATTTATAATTTGATCTAAATTTTGTGTATAAACTTATAAACCTATTTCTTTTACAACAAAATATAATTATTAACATAGCTAACAATCTGTTAATTATTTTAAGCTACTTAAATAATAATTAAAAACAGCTCTATGATACTACTTTTAAGCTTAAAAGCTTAACATTTAAAAACAGCATTTCTGCAAATTCGCGGTTTTGGCGTTGTATGACTATATGATGGATAATAATATATTCTGTGAATTGAAAAAAAGCGGCCATTAAGATATGATTTAGTATTATAGAAACGTGTCGAGATAACGAGTGCGAGCGCGAGGGCTTTGATGATGAGCGCATCCCATACATACTCGTACAGTATAATATCCGTATACGGTATCCGGAAGCAACGTTAGCACTTTCGGTAAAGCACATTCAGATGTGGTCCACTTCTCTGGTCCCAAAAGCGAGCAGATCATTAGGTTATCGTATTCATCGTTCTCTAAAGGTGTAATGCAAATCGAGATACTTCCCACGTAACCACGTTACCACGTTACCACGTTAACGCGGCGCGGCGAGGCTGTGGACTGCGGACTGTACCTGTTTACAAACTATTGTCGTAACTAACGGGGTAACCTAACATTACACATAGTGGAGCATTTATTCAACTAATATGTTTTCATAATTAAGCCTAACATATCTTCATTATTGTAAAAACAGAGCAGTGACAACCAAAATAATGACAACATTTAGAATGTGTACAAATACTTGTCGACAAATTACCGGATTAAACCCATGCTGGGCTAATGTCAATCATTTTTGATATCTCAAGAGGAAAAGAAGCTCTGGGTATCTAGGAGTTTTACGGGCTTATGACCTGTCATTGACTGGGTTAAGTAGCCACTTGATGTAATATACAGCATTCCCCCCATTCCGCCATCATTTGATAACCATATCAATGGCCGCTTCACCCAGGCAATGACAGGTCATAAGCCCCTGTAAACACCTAGATAAACATTATTCGTTTCCAGAGTTTGTGTTGAGTAATAACAAAAATACTGAATTTCCCCGTAGAAACGTCGAGAAACCAATCGATTTCATTTATAGTTTGGACAGGTCAAAGGGAAAGTGCTTTGGGAATATTTTTTCAAATAGGGAATCCACGGTGAACATTGAGATTTCTGTTCTAAGATAGTGATTTGATGTGTTTATTCTAGAGGTACTTTTGAAACTTTTAGGTTCTTGAATATCTATGCTCTAGTGGCAAAAAATATACAACAAAAATGTTTTGAATAATAACGTGACAACGTGACAACCGGAAATTTGAAGGATGGTTATAAAGAAAATTATTCCTTTGACAACGAAATGTATTTTCTTTTCTCGGAGAAAGTTCCCAGTTTTAAATAATAGGATATTCAAAAGTTGAGAGACGATTATTATCTTCTTTCCTAATCTGCTCCGACCTGAGATATAAAGTGTTTTAGTTAAAAACGTTGTTTCACATGAAAGAGACGAAATAATAAATGTTTTGGAAAATCGCTTATAATTTTTTTGAGAAAAAAAAACAGGACTTTTTTAACACTAAATACAACGATTACCAACATATCACAGTAATCATTACGTGAACTATTTTCAACACATTTAAATATTAAAAACCGGGTCAAAGATAAAAGCGCTCCATACAGAATAGATAATGGAAAAAAATATCTACTTTTAATCCCACGAGGCGCAAAAAAGCGTAGAAACAGAGAAATTAGCACATATAATATATTGTATTGTGTGATTCTGTTGATTGATACAAAGACCCCGTATAAATGATATTGAATAGACGCGCCAGATACACTGGGCCGAGCCCTCTTTACCTCGACATAAACTTTTTTCTAAATTTTAATTTCTAAAAAATGACAATTTATTTTTCAGTTATGTTACTTTTCCTTTAAAACATTTTTATTTATGCTTTACATATTACAAATAAGCAACCGTGTACAGGATGGGGTACTTTTGCAACAATAATAAATGTTTCAATATTTTTAGATATTTAAGTGATAGCCTTTAAGTGGACATTATTGTTAGAAATTAATGTTGTATATACAGGGCGTCCCAAACTTATGGGACATGAAGGGGAAGTACCTTAAATATCGTAGATAGTGTATTTTGCTGAAAGAAGACTTTATGTTACTTTTAAAAGTTAGTAATTCTGCATTCATAGATTTTTTCTAAAAATTACTTGCTTCGTCTGGGAATCGAACCGACTTAAATGTCAAAAAAAAATCAACCTACTTTTATATGATGCCAGTCGAAAGAATAGCTAAAAAATAATACTCTGCTTAAGTAACATAGTATTTAAAAAAAAAAGAACAACATGAAATTAATCATTTTTAATCAAATTAAAAAACATACATGAAAGTGCCGTAGTCAATTAAGTAAGTATTTTTGTAAATTAATTAATTAAATGCTCAAAATGTGATCCCTTTTGTCTTACGCAAATCGCCTGACTCAATCATTTTAGGTTGTTCCTTTCTTTTAAAATACTATGTTACTTAAGCAAAGTTATTATTGTTTAGCTATTCTTTCGATGGCATGATAAAAGTAGGGTGATTTTTTTTTGACATTTAAGTCGGTTCGATTCCCAGACGAAGCAAGTAATTTTTAGAAAATCTATGAATGCAGAATTACTAAATTTTAAAAGTAACATAAAGTCTTCTTTCAGCAAAATACACTATCTACGATATTTAAGGTACTTCCCCTTCATGTCCCATAAGTTTGGGACGCCCTGTATATATAAAATAAGTGTATGTCTGTTGGCTGTCCATAAACAAATAAAAAAAAAAAAATAATAATAATAATGATGGCCGAACTTGAGGTGAGATGATGGTACACTTTCTCACCGCGAACTGTGAACCTAGCCGAGGTAGGTAGGAAGGTACCAAGTACCAACTCCCATTCAAATCACGGTACACTTATTTTTTATCGATACTGTTCCGCCTTTTGGATGTTAACCTTTTTCAAACAACGCGTAATGAATCGTGATGGGATCTAAATCAAATACACCGGTCTAATGGCTGCTATTATACTGAAATACTAGTCTACATGTCTAACAAAGAAAATAAGTTTTATTTAAGAAGCAATAGAAAATTTTAAGTTTTGATCTAAATTAACGGTTTCATCTTAAAAAGCTAAATCAATCACGAATCACGTGATAGCATTGCATAGTATTTTATTTTGATATGTTTAAATTAAATTGGGTAATAAGTTTTAACAAACAACATGCATTCCGTTTTGACACGTAAAATGTTTAACAAAACTGTTATGGATTGTATACTTACTGAATACATAATATATTAGAGATATTTATACCTACATAGATAACAGAATTCAAGAAGCAAAAATATTCTCTTTATTCTGACACACTATGGGTTGGTTGGAAGCCCGCCCTTGTACTCTTGCGATGTAATTGTACATGAAGTTTTAAATAAATAATAAGTTCACTAGAAAGTTTCAGGCTCGGGCAAAAAAATATTCTACGAATTAGAGCAATGGAGAATACGATCAACGAAAATTATTGTGAAATTAGCAAATTGTTCATTAAATGCGCCAAACGATACGGGACTTGCAACCACAACCATATAAGGCGATAATATTTTTTCATTGCCATCATCAGCATAATCATACCATATCCGCTCCCTATGTGGGAGCATATGGATTCCACAACTGCCTCTGATCGGCCGCCAGTTCCCGAGCATCCTCCCACGTCCCGCAGCTCTAACATATTATTAGCCTATTTTTACCTATTATTAACACGACCTTGCAAATACTACAACTACAACGAAACTAAATATGTACATATTAATAAGTATGTGACTTGCAACTGGTAATAATAATAAAAGACATCAGTGATAACGTAAAAAATTAAGTTTTTTAGAAATTTCATAACATAAATTATCGATATATAAATTCAACGGCAGATGTAGTTAAGCTGCAGGCGTATAAAGAAGTGCGACCTGGGATAATAGATAAGTAAAGAAACGAGAAGCAGTAAGTGTCCACCCTCCCACAGACAGCAGACAGTATGAAGTGTGAAGTGAAGTGAAGTCCACTTCACCAGAAGAAAGTTAGGACCTGTTGAGTCTGGTCACGAGCATCGTCAATCCACCGCCAACTCTCTCTCCCGAGTCACTCTCTACATTGAGTAGACAAATATCAATAAATAATAACGAATTCATTTTAATACTGTTGCGAAAAAAGGATTGCGGTAATGACGAGTGAATGAGAAAAAGTTCCTGTTATCAAGTTGTTCATTGGGATGAATTTATTGATGTTAATTATGTCCATGCCAAAATATTCATCAATCCACTAAGAAGTACTTTTCTAAAATAAGGAATTATTTATTCGTTATTACTGCAAACGCTTTGAAACGGTATTTTGACGCGATAACGTCTAATAAATCGATGAACGCCGGCTGAACACACGAAAAAGCATGACTCATTGTCACGTTCCGCCTGAGCCGAGTGTGCAAGCGAGAGCGCGGAACAAGCGACAGAGAGGCACGATCGGCCTAAGCGTTCGGTTTGTGACGCATCTATCTCTCTTCCACTCCATCGGCCGATGCGTCCGAGTAGAAGGGAGACAGCAGCAGCACACAAGAAGAAAAAAACAAAAAAAATGTAATTTTCAATTAACTCCTGCTTTGTATTTTACAAAATAATAATAATTCAGTAAAAATAATTCAATTCAATTCATAAAAGTATGCTATTTTTCATCAATGTTTTCTTATGACGTTATCGCGTTAAATTATCGTCCGTAAACCGACTTTACAGACAACGTAAAGTTTTTTATGATTAATTACGAATCATCTATTATTTATTGATATACCTTTCTTCATTGTATGTTGACTGGATACAGTGCCAGTGACGAACCATTGTACCCGCTAAATTGTCCGCCATCGGACACTCGCGGTACGCCTGCACCATTTCTGTTCGCCGCGCGCCTTGACGTGGGCCCTCTACTCACGTAATTTCTCCAGACAACGTGAGTTACAGAACGGCTTTAAAAATCCAGACTACGGTGGAATCATAATTCTACACCCAGGTAGTTTACGCTTATTCTTACCATAATATGTAAGAGAGATAGCCCTGATTGTATATTAAACGAAATAGACAAAGAGAAACATAAACATGATTCAAGCACGTCTTATGAGAAGTTAAAAAAAACCTTTTGGTTTAATACCAGCTTTAAAAAACGTTGATGTACTTACCCCCTTTGAAAGTCAGTCTGGTACGGTATAAAAATATGACTAAACCCAAAAGTTATTTTGGTTATGAAAATTTCGAATCAGAAGCTAAGTTAAAGGCTTATGAAGAGTCAAGTCGTTTGCAAGTTGAAATGCGATCTCTCAGGCGAATGTGTGGTAAAACTATGTATGATAGGTGCACTAATGTTGAAATTAGAGCAGAATGCAAGGCTGAGATAAGCATTATCGACAAAATTAAGAAAGGTCTTTTACGTTGGTTCGGTCATGTAGAGCGAATGGATGATGAAAGAACGGTTAAAAAAATATATGATGCAACTGTGCCTGGATGTAGAAGTCGAGGAAGGCCGAGAAAGACATGGCATGATCAAGTGAAAACAAGTGCTTGAAAGTGGGCATGTAAGAAGTCGGAATAATCGACGTGCGTGCATGAGAAGATGTATGAATGTGGAGGAAGCAAGAGAAGTATGCCAGGACACCAGGAGTGGTGTGGCGTTCTATCCTCTCTGCCTACCCCTTCGGGGTTAGTTAGTTAGTTAGTTAAGTCGTTTGCATAATGTACTCAGTTAAAATATAACAAATCTACACGAACATAAAATACTGATTATTCTGTAAAATTTGGTCGGGGAACATGTTTTCAGAAATAATAAAATTGTACAAACCTTAATACCTGAATAAGTGTTGTTCTAGTAAATGAATACTGCTTACCTGTAACAAAAGAAAAAAAGAAAATGAAAATACAGTCAATAAACATTTTACAATGACAAAAACAAAAAGAGTTATTCTACGCAAACAATTTGAATATATCGGAAAGACAATGCAACTAACGATGACCAAAATTAACATATCGATGAAAAAGGATTTAAACGAGCGTAAATATTCACAGGTCGTGGCAGAGTTGAAAGCATGTAGAAAATGGAAAACAACAATCAATATGCAATACATTTCCCCGAATATTTATTCATACGCGGAACAAATCGTGTTAGCGGCTTTTTGATTACTGGCTAAATTATAAATAAAAGATGCGCCCGAAAATAGGTTTTTTTTTTGCATATTTACGACACTAGGATCCAAAACTGAACCAGCGCCTCTAATATCCGAACGACTATAGTACTAGAATTTGAATATATAAACCTACAAACTTTGACTGTAGTACTTTATACAAAAATTTTACCAAATTTAACTTCCAGATTACGTTAAAAAAACCTGTATTCAAAGTACTATCTTTAATAAAGCGTCGTGAAATAGCCGATATAGTTTTTCTATCAAAAATAGCCTCTGGAGCAATAGACTCTCCGGAACTACTATCTAAACTTTCCATAAATATTCCCCGTAAAACCCTTCGCAACAACCCTATTCTTTTATACCCCTCTGGTACACACTAACTACAGAAAAAAATTCCTATATATGGCGAGCCTCCAATAACTTCAATAAATTATCTAAAACTTTGAATATAGACTTATTTAAGAATAACCGTAGTGAAGTGCGGCGTTTGCTATCCGAGTGAAATCTCACTTGTTGAATTAGCATTTGTTTTTTTTCTTCATTTTTTTCTTATAATTTTTTCTAGTATAATCTTAGGATGTGAATATTTTTCTTTCTTTTTTATCTTTGTTGTTACTTCCTGTGAAAACTTGTGATTGGTCTACTCTGTTTTCTTTTAATGTTATTATAATGTTTTTGACTGTTGGTTTTCCTGTAAATAAATAAATAATAAAAGTAATATATATATATATATATATATATATTTTAAATTAAAAAAGAAACATTTGAGTTCTTATGATATACTCAAATATTTCCTTTTCGGGCTGCTTTCAAATAGTCGTAAATAACTGTGTCAGAAAGCAGGAAACAAGTTGTGCTGGAGTGGTTGATTTATTGATTCAATAGATGCACATACAGTAAGTCATCAATACAATAGCATTAAACAAAAAAGTATAATACAATAAGTAACAAAGCATGCGTATTTTTAATGGGTCATCTTGTAATTCGGGCTGTATCTCCGGTTACGAGTCAGGAGAAGGGCGCAGCGCGGTGCACTCTAACCGAGACAACTTTCTTTGTGTTGTTCTCCGAGTCACAGCAGAGTGCAGAGCCTCCGCTCCAGCGAGTGTTCAACCAGCCAGCCTTTACTGCCACCTCCCGCTCGACATTTAGAAAGTTTCGTGGGTACCTACTTATCTTGTACTTGGTGCACACTGGGGTTACTGTATTACCTACTGTTGTATGCACAATTTACCAGGCGGGAACGAGTTGAAATCTTTTCTCGTTTCGACAGATTGATGCACTCGAGATGTGCTCTTATAATATTCCATAATATCCAGGTATTTTTATTCTTGATAAAGCTCTTAGCGCCGCTTTCTTTAAAATTTCATTGGTGTCTCCATAACTACAATAATACCGCAAAAAACGTTTTTATCTTACAGCAACTACGTACGTAAAGGAACGAAAAAAATGTGTAAAAAAAGGCAACAGATACTAATAAATTTTCGATCCTTATTCCATCGTTTTTAGTATGGAAATCAACATTCATAGAGATGCAAATATTTTCAAACTTATAGAAATCGGAGTATGAGAAATGAGAACGTATAACCTAACGGTTATTTGGTGAATAATTAAAACGGATAATGCCTACCACAATTTTACCTCAGATTTTTCAGTGTAATAGGGTTCTTCCCGATAAAACGAATATTCTTAAAAACGTTATAAATATTTCAAGTATATTTTTACAATTCCAACGATATAAAACACAATGATCAAAATTGTTGTTTTCATTTGTAAATTTATGTTTTAAAAACAAGAAAATACGAATGATTTTTAACGCCCGTTGACGTCATACCCGTCCACCATGAAAGGCGTGAAATTCATTACGAAGTGAGCGCCTATATTGCTGTGACGTCACACCGCATGCGCGCCAAATGAAGGATTTTGCGAGCGATTTGAAAAAGCGCTATTTCAAACCATGCTAAAAAGTTCATATGACATCGTAAAAAAATTTCAAAAATTCCCTTGATATTGTAATTTTTTCAATCAATTTTTTTAAATAAAAAATAAAAAATCGGGAAGAACCCAATTCATTAATAAATAAATGTTTTTCTAATTTCTTCATTTCTTACTGACTGCAGAAAGCAAAAAGTGATTCGAGATTTATTTTTAAAAGAAACATCATCCGTCATAGCTTTGTGTACTTCTGACAATTATCTTTCAACGAGCTTATCTGAAGAGTTGAATCGTTGGCGTTGGCACTTTCACCGTGACAAGGCAGAGCTCGTGAAGTCAAATAAAAACTTTCCAAAACGTTGTTTCCGCATCAAGATAAATACTCGAACCTGAACTAGTGATTCAAATTATCTATTTTACGTGCCACTTGTCTATATAATTTAATTTGTTATGAACAAAAAGATTCCACTGATTACAGAAACTGTAAAAATAAATCGAGTGTAATAAAAAGTTTTATACCAAAGAAATGTACGGATTACTGATATATATGAAATTGTGAAAAGGGTTTCGAGTACATGTAAAATTATTTTCTTTTTGTAGATTTGATATTGTTCCAGCGTAAGTGATACACTGATTCTTCTTATTCCAAAATCACTGTTGAAACACGCTGACAAAGGAAGTTGACAATAGACAAAATGCCATCCATCACGCCCACAGTGCAGTTTTGACCTTTGGCTGAAGAAAATATACGCATAATTTGGCCAAGTGTACTCTAATGCGCTTTGGGGACGCAAGTTCAAGGCCTTCTGCCACGACCATACATACGTTTTTGGAAGATATTCAGGTATAATATGTTAGGATGCCGCGATGCTCGCACTGGCACTGTGGTTAATATTTGTGCATATTTGGAATTAATCGGTGTTTCATGGCAAGTGAATTAAATTAACATAATAATTAATCATATAACTAAAGTACCTAGTTATTGTTTGTGAAGAGTTCGGTAAAGAAAAGGGGCGATATCTTACTCTCTCGGCCTTCAAGGGATACAGTAGAGTATAGGTAAAGCTCTATCTGCGAGAAGTTAATAACTTAATTTAAAGATCTCCGTCCCTCATGTATTGTATACCCCTAATTTATCTGGTATGATGGATAAATTATACGTGTGGGTACCAACACGCCCCGGGCTCCCGTTGTAACGGGATCAAAACTGCACGTTTATATTATATCCTGCTTTCATAATACATCTCAATTCCTGATAAAAACAAAACATTATATGATTCGCAATCATTTCAATTAAAACCAAGAAACTACCGGGTATCGTATTCAACATGTTGACGACTTCAAAATTAAGATGCGACAGCAAAAATGGAATTTGTGTGTTATTTTGCTTTTTAAGTGATGCTTTGTATGCTGGGATCCTTTAGTGGACTGAAAGTAGCATGCGACAATTCGGAATGGCGAGCGATCGCATCGCGATCGGAATTTCAGTCCAGCATAGAGCCCCTGGTCGGCAAAGGGCAAATAGGAATTAGGCCCACTTTATATGGCGCAGTTTTACTACACAGTTTCCTGTGCAGTCTGAAAACGGTCCCGTATAAAGCTAAAACTGCATGAAAAAACTGTGTGCTAGTGTCAGATTTAAGCTGACATGACAGTCAATGTTTTTTATGTAAACGTTTAAGTAGACATTGGTTTATTGTATGCTTTTAAATACGTAAAAAACCAATAACATATTTACATTATTAGCTAAATATACAATTTCCTGAGAGCAAACATACGATAATAACTTACAATCGCGTTTCAAAAATACACATATTTAGCGTGTCTTTTGACAGAAGTTTGACAGACTGCACAGTTTTCTGAACAAGAAACTGTGTAGTTTTCTGAACAAGAAACTGTCTCATATAAAGCGGGCATTAGTCATTTTTTTATAGCTATATTTCTCAATTTGAGAGAAAGTTACGAATGTTATTTTAAGATCATACAAAATATTTTAAATAAACCAGTCGAGATTTTGCAATAAACTTGAACACTTAAAATAGAAATTCTAAAAAAGTTGAAAACTGTAGGAAAATAGAAAAAATAAATTAACTGCCGCCCAAAGAGTAATAATTCCATTATTTCAATTAAAAAACCTGTATTTTTCTTTTTAGTAAAATAATTATATATTCCCTATTGTGGTTTTTTTTTCATAATATTAATAATATGTTATGAATATTTGTTAAGACGCCCGAGTTGCGATTCCTGGATTGAGCGTGCGTGAGGCGTACAATTTACTCTAATGCAAAAACAAAGCGAATCACAAATCACAATACACCAAAATACCGGGAAGCGGCTTCATAGAATACGTATTTTATGGCCAATGTGTCTACCTTGAATATGTACATATTCCTCTCCGTGGAAGTTGGGCACTTATCTAAGTCTATTACTCAGGCTGGTTATAGGTTTTTATGCCGGCTATAATTCCTAGAACGTTGGCCACAATCCGAACTGGCGCTGTTATACAAGGGAACACAAAGGACCGCGATAATATAGAGTATCGAGTACCATTCAGCGATCCGCGCACGAGTGCCCCACACCGCACACCGCACACCGTACCGGTATTCAGGGTTCGGGACTGACTTCTTACTACATCGCCGGCCCCCGGATTTCAGTTCATGAAGTCGAAAACGTGGTATTTCAAACAAGACTAGCAGTATTCAGTTGCCCGGGGAACATAGTTATTATAGAAACCTCGACACTTCTACGTTCAATAATACAATAAGCTAACCTTTACACTACCAAGCTTAGTATCAACATTTAACAGTTTTCAAATCAAGAAAATATTAAAGGAGTGTTACATTATATGCAGTAGCTCAAGCACAGATAACTATCGACGTAGTTAAAAGCGTGCTATTCACGTGCTATTGCTAACGATTTGAGCGATCCCAATGACATAACGTTTAATACCGCGAGCATTGACGATCTGAGCCGAGCGGAGCCGAGCGGAGCCGAGCGGAGCCGAACTAAGCTATATATCGCGGCCTTATGTCAAACGTCAAATCATCGCGCTTGACGGATTTTTTATTATTTCGACTTCTTTTCTTAATATTGTCTTGCGAAAACCGACTAAATTATAATAAAGATTAAATGAAGATTTGTGCGAATAAGATATATGTCGGGAAATGGCTCGCGACTAGTATGCGCTCGTTTGATAATCCCGATCGATAACTTTTAACGCGTGTTCCATTGTGATCGCGAAAACGTTAAACATCCATGGGTAAGAAATCGTTATCACGTCGCTTATTACCGAATCGGTTTCTGATCTGTGATCGGAGATTCTGCACCTTAATACTCTTACACGGGTCGACCTATCAGAGCCCTTCAACTGCCGGCAAACATCCGCTCACACACACGCAAAAGGTATGGGCTAAATATAGGGTTACAGTAACAGTATACAATACTAACCCGTTCCTTACGAGGAGCGTTCATGAATTTTACCATGCATCTAAAATGACTTTTTTTTCCTTGTGGACGGGCTTTTTGCTATTATTTATGAAGAAAACTTTCTTTGAATAATAATTATTTTTGGCTATGTAAACAAATATAAAAAAACACATGTGGAAAGTAGCACCATCATTTTTTTTATTAATTTTATCCGTACGGTTTTTTTACACGGTTTTAAAACTACACAGGAAGGCATTTCGGAATGTTTTCTGAACGTCCGACTCTGCCGGCGGTTAAAGAAATACTGAATACGCGTCTGGCGTAGTTGGAGGTTTTGGCGTAGTTGAAGTGTCATTCATTTTTTGGGTTCAGTTCAAATCTAAGTAAATCAATGATGCAGATAGATGAAAACGGTGCTCTATTATTTATTAAAGACCAAAAAATAAATTAACATAACAAATCAGATTAGTAGTACAATAATTCAATAATATAGGTAGAATGAAAAGTAAACGTAGTTGTAAATAGACATTAAAGTATTTTGAGAGATAATTTAAAAACCGACATCACAATGTACCTAATTATTAAAAATGACGAGAGTTAAGAGAATACGTGGTCTTAAAATCTCGGGAAGGTGCTACTAGGACTAGGGTAAGCATTTTACAGAACGTAACACAACGAAGATTCAAGTCGGTTAAAGTTGGGTGTCGGTATCGCGAACAACAAATACGGACACAACAATAAACCATTGCCCGCAAGACGGTTTCATTTACGACCGGACTAATTTTTATTTCTATCGAAGGTCAGTTCCATAGTCCACATGAAACGATAAAGTTGGTGGAATAATGTCAGATGTGCTGCAGGTAATGGAGGGTAATATGTCTCATCTCACGTATCATCTCTGTGGATGAGCTTGAACGAATAATGTGACATTTGCTTGGAAGAGAAATGCTCTGACGTATGATGTGGAAATAATGCTTTCCACTGCCCACTGTTGCAAATAAATCATTATTACTCGGTGCATTATTTACGTATTGATTGCAATTCCGTATGCATCGTTGCACTAGTGATATCTGTCGTCTCCTTTATTTTTTAGTTCTGAAATTATTCAATTGAAAGGCCCAAAATCTTAACAGGTTAAACTAACTTATCATCGCGCCATTTCTCCGAAGAGGTAGACAGAGAGGATAGAACGCCACACCACTGGCAGTTTTGCCACACTTCCCTAACTCCCTCTACATTCATACATCTTCTCATGCACGCACGACGATTATTCCGACTTTTCACGTGTCCACTTTCAAGTCGACTTTTAAATCCTAGCCCCATTGCATTATAACTTATTTTAGCCGTTCTTTCATCACTCCTTCGCTCTACATGACCAAATTATCGTAAAAGCTCTTTATTTTTCTAAATCATCGTTATTAATTGTCCAATCTACTATTTTTTTAATTAAAAATAAATATAAAAATATATAAATATAATTGAAGCTGATCAGGATAATTATAATAATGTATTATATACAATAAGCACTCATGCAGAATAACACGAAGGCCTCTGATTCTAGGAAGTTTTGAACATATTTTCATCTGACCTCTAAAATTACAAAACATCTCTCTTACATTCTGGTCGTAAAAACATTCTGGAATTTAGTTCCAAAAAGCAATTAATTTATTGAACAGATATTTCACTTTGAAGATTTTAATGAAAATGGTAAAGCTTTAGATAAAGTAAACAAGGTATTAAATACTTTGCCAGCGACATTTTATTGCAACAAATAAAATCGAATTTCTGAGAATTAATTCTACTTATCTTCATTAATGTTTACTCGGTTTATGTTATCATTTATTTCAATCTATAGGCAGTATGTTTAGAAGCAAAAGAAGTGTGGAGTTCTATCCTCTCTGCCTACCCCTTTAAAGAAATGGGGTGATGGTTGGTTAGCACGTATTAAAAAGCTTACATGGGTTGAACCCTAAAGCTGATAGAGTCGTATATTTAGTTTATAGGTCCGTGTAAAATAAAATTACAAACAAAAGCATATTTATTTCGTTAAAAACATCCCGAAAGCCATAATATATTTAGTATTTTTATCGTGAAAATAGTGCTAGCATCTCGCGTGTGCATACATAATATGGACATCGTTAGATGGGCGAGTGTCGCTAAGGTTGGCCGAAGCACGTGCCCTGAGCGGGCTGCCAGCAGCCGCGCCGCGCCGCGCCGCGGAGGTTTCGGGGTCGGCCAACGAAAGAGAAACGAGGGAAAGTGCCGCCCGCAAACACTGCATACTAACTTGCTGATAAAACTAGACTTACTGCCCGCGTGCAAACATTACCACTTTATGGAGCTTTATTGCGAGCCATTTAGCATCTCATGATATTTAAATCAATTAACTGTTATCTGAGTATGGCCTTATAATACATAATAATATAATCATTAGACGCTGTTAACCATATAGGGTAACAAAATATCGTGATTTGATACAATTTTCACAACGTTTACCGTGGGAAAGTGATGCATAAGCCTAAAAAAAAATCACTTTGAAAATTATAGTAAAATAAGAATGTAGGTATTTTATACAAAAAAAAAAGTATTTATGCGTGGCCAGTGTAAAAAAAATGATGAAAATAAATAGCTTTCGACAATTTTGTTGACTAAATACAAGTCTCTTGTTAAAAACAGAATAGAAACATAACGTTTTCCAAATCCCCTTCAAATCCGATAAAAGTGGTTATTACATATTTTTAACATTTCGTCACTACACTGCTTAAAATTGGTAAATCCATATTTTAGATAAATGGACTTAGTGATGAATTTTATGTCTGAAAAACGTCTGCGAGTCCTTAAATTTCAAGTAAATGCGAATTTTTAACTTATTCGTAATAAAATTTTTCATATAACTTTTTTATCCTAAAGATCGATTACTCCACAAAACGTTAAATGGACTTACCAACTTTTTGGAAGGAGAAGCGTGAGACTACCATAATTCGTACTATAAAAGAGCGTTGAACGAGAATAAAATCAAATCGACATAAACAAAATCCTTAGTTACAAAGAGAATTCAATTAAACAGAATTTTGGAATTTCATGAACGTAAATCTCCAACAAGCAACAAATCCTTAATTATGTTACTTTACATAACAAGGAATCTTACGCAATTAATTAAGTATGAAAAAACGTATATTCTAATCAATTTGGACGACTAACTAAAGTGGATTGTGTTGAGAACTACCATAGGTTTAATTGATTATCGAGTTACATATTTGAATTTCATTTCAAATATTTTTTTTATTCAACTGATGTGACTTTCATTTAACAAAAAGCGGACCATAGAAAAATCGAGTAGATTCCACGATAAAAACGTTAGAAAGAATGTTTGATAGTATAATAAATTATTGTACCGGTGTATTCGGCGGTCCGATATTTCCAGGTTATTCAACATATTTTTCGGATCAACATTTGGGATCAAATAAACTTCTAAGTGAACTGATCTCTTAAGAGAAGTAGGAGCTGCACAATACGGGTTCGGAAACAATGCTATTTCAATTCTACACAAGAGAAATAACATTCAAGACAAAACAAACATGGTCAGTTGTAAAACAGAGCAGAAGCCACTTAATACACCCCGACCAAATTACATATAACCGCTTTGTACGCTGTCGAAGTTTTGATTACAGTTTAATACATTTTGTCGTAAATAACGCTCGGTCTAACATAGGCAACCCCATTGGATTTGATAACCTATGTAGTCATTTAATTTAAAGTGCAATATAAATATTTGTTAATAATTTTTAAGGTTTATTTTAATGTTTTTGGAAAAGAATTCCAAAAAACTTATTACATTTTTATTTGTGTTTTTTTAACCAGCTTAAACTCGTGAAAATGTGAAAAAATTATTTTACAAAGAAATGCGCTGAATGCTAGAAAAATATTTATATTTTCTTTTTAAAAAAATAAGTTATTTGGTGGAGTTCCTCTCATACAGTTTTATGCACAGCGCAGCGTCATGATATATTATAATACCAAAGCTTTTAGCGATTTGCAACGTAAAGATGAAATATTATAATTTAGAAAACATAGTCACAAAGTGCCAACTCAGCCTACCGTTTGGAGAGAAATATTAATCGCGGGACGGTTTCCAAAGTGGACAATTATCCAGTCAAAAGTCCTTGAGATGATGAACGCGCGCCTCGGGTGGGAACGTGAACAGTGTGTAGTGTGTACACTCGATAGTGGATAGTAACATTGGCAGACCTATTCCGGCTGCCTGTAGTGAGACACCACCACCTCCAACTCCACCTGCCACTATACTCCCTCACCCGGCATCGGGACACGGTCACACTTCACGCTGGAGATATTTCACTTCTGCACGAGTCTGCACTTAATTAAGAAAATATGCATATGGAGTTCACAATATCAAATTCACCAATAGAATCGATTAAAACATGTACATACATATAACATCCTGTATTTAAATCACAAATTCCAATACACACCCGAATTATGAACAACTTTTAAATATTCTTTACCTTGATTCCTTGAAAAAACGCCACATGACAACAAATAAATAATGTTCACGAAGCAGCAACATGGACGTATTCCACGATAGTTTCCTGACTTTTGCGAATAACCTCTTTAGAATTTTATTAGGTACTAATTTCTACTGTTCACTGATTTATATCGAATGATGTGTAATTTTATAATTTAGGGTATACATTAAAATTTGTATTGTGCATGTTGTTGTAATAAATGTTTATGTGTACCTTTGTTGAATTACCATAAAAAATAAATAAAATAAAATAAAATTGTGAATTTCTTATAACACTCGAAAATCAAACAAAATATAAAAGATAAATGGTAAACCTACCTAGACACGCACGAAAAACATTCATTATAACTATAATAATGAGAAAATAACTAACAAATACGAATAAAACATTTATTATAAAGAATGCTAAGTCATAATTTATTTGAGCAAATAATACATAATTCGTAAAAGATGGAATTGATTATGAAAAGCATTTTTAGATAATTAAGAAAATACGAATGGATAGTAATAACTTTAATATTTCTGCGTGTTATAAACGTGTATTTAGAAGTGTAAATCTCTTAACAATCGGAAACACGATACAGTAAATCAACAGTCCCCAGTGTTCTGTTTACGACTGGGAAAATGTGAAGGATATAAAATAGTAGAGCGACATAAAAGGGAAAATCTGCTGGGGATTACCGGTCTTAAAAATAATAATAACAAGCATCGACCAGAACACAAAGCAATGTCGTTTCTGGCTCCTGGCGCTGACGGAAGAAAGTACTCGACAACAGTTTCTGTTGTCAAACAAATACAACAAAAAACGATCAATTGATATTCGAGAGCGTGAAATTACTTTAGACGACAATTAGCATACAGATGTTGTATCCGAAATGTTGGTTGAACTAGACATCGATTTAAAACGATTTAAATACATACAAAACTAGATTTCTTTTTTTCTAATCATTAATCAGTTCATATATATAATATACAATACTATCGGCGCCAAGCTATTTGTTCTAAATACAACCATAAGCGTCATTACTGAAAAAAAAAAATTTGCATAATCGTGGTCCATAAAAGGAATTGATTGATTTTAAGTCACTGTAAATAAATTATTCGTTAGATTAGCAAAAATACTTAATTTTAGAGTTTTTCACTACTGGAGTTGATATTGAAACCTGTGCATAAAATAGGGAACACATGGTACAAGTGGTTGTTAATAAACCGATTTTATATTTGCCTGGAAAGATTTATGGCTAATGCCCCATTTACTTTTGTAACACAATATTTATTTTTAATTTTTTATTTATTTTTTTATATTTAAATAAAGGCTTGTCTTGGAGGTTATTACAAATATGCTCCGTATCAGACGAAAGAGAAAACATCTTCTGAGCGATTATTCCCTTACACGCTTATGTACGATGCTTTAACGTAATTTAAAGGAGCTGATGATAATTTGAGAACGCTATAATATATTCTTGTTTTGTTTTTGTATTTCGTTTCAGTGTGTCAGACGAAAGGAAGCCTACCGCAAAAGGAGAAATTCTGTAGTCACGTGTTAAAGTCTGGGTGGGGGGGGAGGTCAAGGCTAATGAATTCACTTCCGGCAACCAACACAAAGGGGACCCGGGCCCTCGCAAGATATAGAATGGAGAGGTTCAGGGAACCACGATTTACGGAGTATTTATTCCGAAACCTACGTGAAAATATCTCGTTCACTTTTACTGGCCTAGTAAAGCGCGCTCGGCAAAATGGGAATATTAAGAATATTTCAATGTAAACAATATTCCAACCGTTGCGCGTTGATATCAAAACGTTTAAGCATTTTTTCTTATACTTAAAAACAAATGCATGTATTAATTCTTTGTAAACAGTATTTAAACATCCGATTGATGTCTTTTGAATTTAAGTTATTATAAAGACACCGCGTTTAGTGGGTTAGCGAATTTAATACTGGTCGCAGGCAGTTCAAGTGATTGTTCAACGGGACGATCTATACTATACTATACTAGATACGCGTGAAATTTCAGAGCATTTAACGTTTTCAATAAACAGCTTATGAATCAGCCAACCTGCTCACAAAGCTAAACACGCTCCAAAACTCCCTCCGTCCACCCCTAAGTGGCTCCTAATTCCCCTGTAACGCGAATAAGTCGACTCTGGTCGTATAAGAAACCCATCAAATGCAGGTTTCGTATACAAGTTCCATTAAGTAGCGTCCCGACGCGACGTCCACAGGCGACGGCGGCGGTGCAATGGCCGCCGCGACGCAGTCACCGAAGGTTAGAGGTTAATTCCATTTGTGTTTTGAGTGCAATGGTCGCATTCAGAGGCTTGCCAACGTGCTAATTTAATTTATGAAAAATGGAAAGAGTTGCTTTCGTCAGAAACTAAACTTTTCAGAAAGCGTAAAAACGAAGCAACCAAGGAAAAATTAATTTATATACGCATTATTTTAGGTGCGGGAAAGCGTCTAATTCTTTTTCATATTTATTTAAACCATTTTAGATCAGTATTCCATTTCTTTTGCCTCTAAAAAGCGTGAAAATAATCACTGGAGATTATACTTCATTTCTCATTTATGCGTGATGAACTACAAACTGAAGACTCAGAATTATCTGTTTTTTTAAACTTTCTAAAGCAATATCTTCCAACCAACCAGAAACAGCGTGGTGTGAGTGGGTCAAGTCTACGAACCTTATTCACAGCTTTTAGATTGGGTAGATAGTACAACAATGATGTATAGACCAAAAAAACATAATAGAACACATTAAACTATGGGAAGTGAGATATGGAGAGGAGTTTTGGAAGTAAGAGGGGAGAGATTCTAGAAGGAAGGGGATAATATATGAAGTGAAATCAAGGTACTAGGGATAGATAATTATGCTATAGGCGCTCTTGAAAGTGGTCATAAAATGGTGCATTTTTTACTGAAAGGGGTAGTTTGTTTCAGAGTCTGGACAGAAAATGAATTGTTGAAAAAGGATGTAGGTAGTATACAAGGAATGGAGTGTTCTATTTCGAGAAGAGCGCAGAAAAAGACCGTTGTCAGAAAGGTAAACAAAATTTTTGACCAGATATCTGGGTAAAACCATATTTTCAAAGATTTCATTTTTAAAAGGAATTGTCAACAACGACACTTTTTTCAGCTTGTTATTATTTTGGCGCACAAGTGACCAAAGTAAATACATTACCAAAATAACATTTAAAATTCTACTAAGCCTAACGACACTGACACACGACAGCTAATGGGAGTATTCTACAAAAAGTGGGCGACTGTCAATCGTTTGATATTTGGAACCTTCAAATGTCTAATTACTGCCATTTTTTAATTACGTTTGACAGAAAATTATGTTCATATTTTAGAGAAATATGGACAGAAAATTATGTTCATATTTTAGAGATATATGGACAGAAAATTATGTTCATATTTTAGAGATATCTTAAATAAATAATAATATTATCTGCGCAACAAATGCTACAATTTAAAATATTTTTTTTGCATTTTTTTAAAAGCGACATTATTTGAGAAAATATAATCTCTATAAGCCATATTTTTTTCAGTTTAAAACGTACCTGTGTGTGGTCGACGTAAATTAAATATTTGTATTTGTAATTTTAGCCATTACGCTACGGAGGCCGCCATCCTTTGAAATATGCTATAGACAAGACCTCATTAAATTAACTTCCTTAAGGGTTTTGTTTACAATCTTAGAATCTACCACAAAAACACGGCCACAAATCCTTTTATGTCCATACGAGTATTAGTTGGTGTAAACGTCAGCACATTGAGTAAATGTCAGGGTTTTATAATAAAAACAAACATAACCACGCGGGAGGGGGTTGGGGGTGCTCGCTATAATACCGACCCAGTTAGGATCGACTAGAGATGTTTTGATAACTAAACCTTGAAGGTTGACAGTTTACTACCTATTACATTATGAATAATAAATGGTAAAACGGTCACAGTAGTTACACGGAAGGCTGAAGAAGGACGGATAGTTCTAGTTAGTCTATTTTCAAACCACACAATACGTTTTCATTTTATTGAGGAAAAAAAACAAGGATTTAATTTGAAATACAAACCAAATGTTCAATATGAATTATACTCCTATTAACAGAATGCAAAATACTAGTAATGATTATGCCACCAATATCGATTTCAATCATACACCGTGTCCCACGACGAGACCGCGAAACTCCAGAGGGTGATTATTCATGATATTCTGAGAAAAAAATCTTAATAAAGTTTTTCAAAAAACTCAATTCTAATTTCTTAAAAAAATTATTGAAATATGAATAAAAATTCACGCGTGTAATACCGTCCATTTTTGAACTGGCTCACACCACGTGACCTCCACCAATAAGCGCGAAGCGAAGCGCGTCCCTATTGGACCGCGAACCAATAAGATCGCGTAGTGATCTCGTATCAACAAGGCAAGGCGTACGGTGACCAGAGCGGATCCCCACTCCTCCCCGCCCACCGCCACCCCGCCACCGCCAGCATTTCAAACAGAAGCCAGTATTACACTAGTCGCTTTTTATTAATACTTTTTTAAAATTAATTATTAAAAATGCCCGTATCAAAAAAATTATTAAGATTTTTTTCTCAGAATTCCATGAACAATCATCCTCCGGAGTTTCGCGGTCTCATCGTGGGACACTGTGTATATCGCTTCAACAATGTAAATAGGCAACAACAAATTTACTTTTAGCTCATAGAATGAAGCGTTTTGGCTGAAAATATATTATGTTTATTTTATATAATATGTTTATAATTATTTTTTACATGATTTTTGACAAAGGTGTTTTTGTTAGTAGCTCCGAGCATGTCCAATTAATGAAATAGATTTGTTATATTTATGCAAATGGTACAAAAGTACCGTAAATAGTTAAATAAATAAATAACTTTTAATAGCGCCCAAAACCCATAGCAATGATAAATTAGGTAATAATCGTTAATCTAGTAAAATTATCTGTTTTGATTTCTAATATCTACGATAAACATGCAACAAAGGTAAAGAGGTCGACCATACATCTGTATTTAATGTTAACATTATAATCCCCATAGTCCAAAAAAGTTTCATTCCACCGGAAACAAGATTGACCTTCACATACCACTCTGTCGATTCGTGAAAACAATATACACAAATACCAAATACATATACCAGGAAGGTCCACACTACGTGGTTAGTGATTGTTATATTGCTACAGATGTAACCTAATTATATTCCGTCAGGCCTAATAACAGGCTACTCCAGGAGAAGCGTTAGTCGTGTCCTGTTACCCTAATTGACGTCACGGTGGCGGTGGCGATGTAATTATAAGTGCACTCGACTGGACTATGCCTAATTACGTGCGGATAAAAGAAAGCACATAGAAAAACAAAAACTACGTTAAACAAGGTGATTGTTTTGTTAATGAATTCACATTGTAATTAAAACTCTTTCAAATAATTTCTAATGCAGATAGCTGTTTCTCCGTTTCATCGGAGGGATAGACAGAGGATAGAACGCCACATCACTCTGTCCTAGCAAACTTTCGTCGCTCCCTCCGCATTCATACATCTTCTCATGCACGCACGTCGATTATTCCGACTTTTAACATGTCCATTTTCGAGCAGTACTTAATTGTGGAATGCCTGTTATTGTACAACAAATAATAGGTAAATATTATGATAAGACCATTCGAATTATTATTTGAACGTTTATCTGACAAAAAGGCAGACTATTAGAACACAGGTTTGAGTGCTGGAGCGGATATCATTATAAAAGAACGTAATAATTTCAGCATCTTTAATTTTATTGTGAACAATTGTCATTTTTTTAAATTTACATACATCTTAAAAATGTTTTACCCTTCTTTTTCTTAATAAATATAAAGTATGTATTAAATTTAGATTTTCACTAGGCATTATCTGATGGTCGTGGATTAGTGTATCTACAGTATAGTATACTAGTGTGCGGTATAAGGCGACAGTTGTGGTACGTAATAGCTGGAACTAATAGCGTTAACGAGAGAAGAAAGATTGATCGTTTTCAAGTGGTAGGAAAAAAGAGAAAACCCCTCGACCTAATCATGTCACAGCGGAATAGATGTGCAAGTCACTGCTCTTGTACCTAGCTACAGTGTGCGGGGTGCGGGGTGCGGGGTGCGGGTACAGAATACAGCGGGCTACATGTTACTCTACTGCGGTAAGTGATACGCATGGCCGCATGGATCGGAACATGCGAGTGATCCATCCAGTAACACGGTGAGCATTATGTGTGGGTACTTGTGTATCTAGAAGATTGATGTATAGTTGCTATCAAAAAACTAAAACTCCCTTTCAATATAAATATAAAAACAGCAAATTGAATGAAACCATTCAAAATAGATTTTGAGGCGAGAGTAAACTACGCTGAGCTAAATATTCTTCCAGTTTGAAAATCGTTATTATTTACTTATTATTGATATAATCACTATGTTTACTTTAAACGACAAGAGATGTCAAAATTTCGATCTAAAAAATGAACGAACTAGGTACCTATAGAAAATTCTACGCTTCATAAAAGATTTACGGCGACATCTCACGGAGTTTCCAGAAAACACTATTTAAATGGTTTGAGGCTTCGCTTAGTTTTCTCGTAAGCTTTCCCGCCAAACTCGCCGCCACCCAAGGGCGGAATACTAAAGTTTTACCAATCTACCAATTAGATAATCGTAGAGGCTCTTTATTTATATTATACGATTAAATATGACAGAAAAGAGATAAATGATTTCTCCGAAAACCGTGGAATTTAACTGTAACATATTATTTAAAATTAGTTTGATGGCACCGCATACATTTTTCCGTCAATTCATACGATATTTCGAATATTTTTTTATCAGGTACCTAATTCCTTTGTCGTTATGATTCATTTTCCTTTGATAATAATGTCAACTACCTCCGTATTTTCCCTCCTTATTATCATTTTTATAGTTCAACCTGGAAAATAAGAATGAAAACGTATACAATTACGATTGGTTGTTTTTATTGTCTCGCTTTTCGCAAATACATAAGTTATCTATTATAATGTAAACATGTTATGTCAATTAGCGTCATAAAACCTGCATGGATTCAGTTCTACCTGCATTCTTTTATTTTTGTTTGAAATAATTTATTATTATTTTACATAATATGACAAGAAAAAAGTTGCTTTTCAGGGCCATTTGTGCATTGAATAATATTACGTTGATATATTTTTATGCTGGTAGATTTTTCTTGATTTCGATAAAAATTTTGACCTAGCTTCTTGAAAACTCGAATGTCTGAAATCTGCATGGGCTCATACCCCGACGAGACGAGAGAAAGTGTCCATATGGACATGAAATTTAGCGCCTCATATTCTTTTATTGAGCTGTAAGGGTCTTGCGGAGGATAGAGCGCAGTGGGAAATACGATGCAGGTTGTTCTAAATCTAAACAAACATCGAGATAGAATTCATCACTTTGTATACTTGGAAAAACTCATTGCCCTTAGCTTCGAAAAAGAATTCAGTAAAAGTGGCTATTCGATGCAGGTTGCTTCTAACATATTTTCTAACTTTTAGCTTCGAAAAAAAGAATTTCATAACATACACTTTTTATTTAAATTTCTAACAACACTCGTCTAAAAACTCCAGCATACACTCACCCTTGAAACGTGTGATGTAGATGTCTAGTGATGACGTAGATGCCCAGTGATGACGAAGTGAGTGACGTAGTGGGTCACTAGCTGTCACTAGCCACAGACTAGGCGAGGTAGTATTTTTCAAGTATGGAATTTCACTTTTCTTAAAATCCTTTTTGGAAGGCCCTTAGGATACGTTAATTTCTTTACTGGCAATGATGTTTGTTTATGCTAAGCACCCAGAACCTTGCTGCAGACAGTGCAGACCAATCCCCAGGATTGAGACATCGAAGTAGAAGGTTTATTTGAGATTAAGTGATTTAATCGATTATTAAATTATCTTTCGATACAAAATTGTTTATTGTATATTTTATAAGATTTTTTTTATGTGCGTCACAATCTGAGTCGATCGTCAATTTTAGTATTTGGGATAAATACATATACTTAGGAATTTTTATTGATTAGTTAAGCACTGACATGTTTGATTATATGGAAAAATATTCCTATTGATAGGTAGCAACCCTAAATTTATAACTAGATTCATTCTGTAACTAAATTCAGATTGGTTTAAAGTAATGTAAGTGTTGTTGGTTGTTTTAATTATTAAGGCAGTTATTTCTTTTCTCTCAATAAGTCTTTGATCGAACCACTTGTTACTTGTTAGCTTGCAAGTTAGCAGAGTTAGACATTTAAATGTAATGTCTTTAAACAAAAAAGAAAGTCCCCAAAAAGGGATTTTTTCTATTGAGAACCACCACTACAGTCCGCTACCCATCATGATCCGGCTCGAAGGACCATCGCGTGGGATTAGTGGACTGTAATTGGGTTCTTCCCGATAGCATGAATATCCTTGAAAACGCTATAAATATTTAAAGTATATTTTTACAATTCCAACGATATAAAACACAATGATCAAAAATTTTGTTTTCATTTATAAATTTATGTTTTAAAAACACGAAATTACGAGTGACTTTTAACGCCCGTTATTGGCTAATGACGTCATATCCGTCTACCGTGGAAGGCGGGAAATTCATTCCGGAGTGAGAGCCCATATTGTTGTGACGTCACACCGCATGCGCGCTAAATGGAGGATTTTGCGAGCGATTTGAAAAAGCGCTATTTCAAACCGCGCTAAAAAATTCATATGACATCGTAAAAATTTAAAAAAAAATTCCTTGATATTGTAATTTTTCAATAATTTTTTTTGAAATAAAAAATTAAAAATCGGAAAGAACCCAATTGAAAGATCGCTTAACTTGGATATAGTTTATGGATTCCATATGCAAATTATAATTAAAATATAGAAATATACTTCCATGGAACAAAAAACAAACAGTTTCAACTGCTTTGCAGTTTTAACAATCACATTCGTGACAAAACGAGGTCTACTTGCGAAAATATAATTTACACTTGGTTCTATAGCATTGATAATCACAAAAATATTAAATGCCCGTGGTAAAAATATATTCAAAGTGTTCATTTATCATTTTAAGATTTTCACAACTAACGTCTAATGATTACAAACGCGAGAATAACACAATATAGCGGTGTGGCGATTGCTCGCCTCAATCATACCAAATTTTAGAAATAAAAGATTACGTAAAAAAGAATATCTGTGACCATAAAATAGTTTCCCAAACGAAGGGCCTTGTGCGATATCTCAGATGTATAAAAACACAAAACAACAATACAGAGAGATTGCAACCAGTTGCCTTATTGACTTGTGAAAATCGTGAAAGAGCGTCAGAAATCTACTGTCAGTATTACAATGAATGATTATTTCTGCAGTCAAGAGGTTATTATTTATTTTTAATGAAAATGACCGCGGAATGAAACAAAGAGTCGATTGTCCTAAATAAGAAAAATACAAACTGTGACTGATGTAACCAGATCGGATGGCTTGTTCTATGCTTTGTGTATCTAGCCATCTAGCCATCTAGCCATCTAGCGCGGTGATTGTTGCTTGCTGCTGCTGCTGATAGCGGTGGCGGTGGAATGTTGAATACAGATTATGCTAATGTTGTGAAAATGTACACTTTTGCTGGGAACACAAAAAGAAGCAGAATAATCTATTTTAGACGTTATATAAAGTCTCCTACGCAACTTTCTTTTGTATAATATGTATTTCATAAAAAAGAGATTGTTTAAATAATATTAGTTAAATGATTTTGAGGTAAGTACAATCTTCAAATAAATATCAAGTATTATAATACCGACATAATTGACTTATTGTTCGAAATAATGTTATTGAAGTGAATAGGATTAAACAATTAACAAAATTTCATTCTCAGGCGAATAGTGTAAAAATTAATACATATAGGATAAATCTATTTTGAACTCTTCTAAGCTTGCGGATTGTACAAAATGATTTTGGTTTTTCCTCCGAAAGTTTTTAATTTTTTTTTAAATTAGTTCACAGTTAGTGAAAATAAACACTGAAGCGCATTAAAATAGAATAATAACAAAACATATCAAAAGTAAAAGTTTGAATATCAACAGCACAACGGACTATTTAAAATCTGAACAACTCCAACGGTAAAGTACCACTTGTTGCTGATAATGAATTGCCATTTGCATGTTCGGATCAAGTTTGCAAGCTTTATGTAAGACAACTTGGAAATCGCTCATTGTTGGTCAGTGCAAGATATAAGTGAAGATGTATCGCTCCAGGTACTGGAATATCTCACTCAACCAACGTCCGGTACAATCCCACGCGAGACTACAGTACCGGAGAAGTAAGCTCGTGATGGATGCGAAACTTTACTAAATCAATGGGCACTCCTAAATTATTGAGCAAATTACATAACTATAGATACAGCTCAATCACGCCACGAGCGCAAAAACCTACGTGCCTGTAGTACCAATCATCTTGGAATAGAGAATGGAATATAAAAAGTGACAGAAACAATTGAATGATTGCTTCAGATATGATTTTAAAGTGGATCTTTAAAAAAACTAAACGAAACAATGATATTCCAATGCCACCGAGATCATTTCGCGCCGAACGCAACCATTCTCCTTTCAACTCAATTGCACGCAACTTTTTATTCAATAGGGTTCTTCCCGATAGCATGAATATCCTTGAAAACGTTGTAAATATTTAAAGTATATATTTACAATTCCAAAGATATAAAACACAATGATCAAAAATTTTGTTTTCATTTATAAATTTATGTTTTAAAAACACGAAAATACGAATGATTTTTTACGCCCGTTATTGGCTAATGACGTCATTCCCGTCCACCGTGAAAGGCGTGAAATTCATTCCGCAGTGAGCACCTATATTGCTGTGACGTCGCACCGCATGCGCGCCAAATGGAGGATTTAGCGAGCGATTTGAAAAAGTGCTATTTCAAACCGCGCTAGAATATTCATATGACATCGTAAAAAATTTTTAAAAAATCCCTTGATATTGTAATTTAACAATCAATTTCTTTAAATAAAAAATAAAAAATCGGAAAGAACCCAATTGTTATTATTATTATTATTATTTTATAATAAACAATTTTACAAACTTGAAAAAACTAAAATTAAAATTAATACATCAATCTTGTCCCGATAAACTGTATTTTTACAATTTGTCATCGGGTGCAACAAAAAAAATAATAAAATAAAATTATAGCTGTTTTAGAGTGCAAAGTAAAGTAAAAATAAATTAGTCTAAGAAATAATATTTAACCATAAAGAAAAAGAAAAAAGAAAAAAGAAAAAGAAGAAAGAATTTAGAAATACTAATAGATTCAATACAAAACAGCTCTTTCTCCAAGCCAGATCTTTCAAGGAGCCAATATTTCATTTTTACTTAAAGATTTTTTTAATTCCATTGGCAACATATTAAATAATTTTTGGAACAATGTATTCCAATGTTCTCTGCCCATATTTATTTTTAGTTTTAGGGACAACTAATCCATCATTTAATGTGAATCTTGTTTGATATAAACATGTTCCAATTTATTTTTATATTCATTAATAAACAGTTGCTGTGAAATAATTATGTTCCATAATATCCCCTTAATGGGTAATATGTTAAGCGATTGGAATAAGAATGGAACATTTTTCCTTAGATTATACACATTTATGGGAGCAATCAATTTTAAGAGAGCGTTTTGTACATTTTGCACATTTTTAATATTAGTTGCACAAGAATGTCCCCATGCAGTAATACCGTATCTTATTATAGAGTCAGCAAGGGATAAATACACTAATCTTAATGTGGATAGGGCGTGCGTGTTAAACGCATTTGTATCACGAAATTGTTTTATGACCATAATATTTATGTATTTGTTGATAATTATTTTAATGCATTTAAAAATAACCTAATCGCACCTCAGTTAAAAATAATATGAGCAAAAAATCTCTAGTGCACACACTCGACAATATATTATTCTGAAAGGCGTCTACCATAATGTATCCAATACTACAGGTGCTTACAAACCAAAATCAGTGATAAAAATATTGTTCTAAACAGTGAAAAATCTCAATTTTTAGTAAGTAGGTACTTATTTTTAAGCCTTTACATCAAAACTAATTTTGAAATAATTTTCGAGTAGCTGTACTAGCAATAGTAGTAATAGTCTTCAAGATTCAAGTGACAGCATTTTTTATGATAAATTACTATCGTGCCCACAAATTAGCATTTAATATTTATAGTTAACAAAAAATCGTGTCGATGGCTTTGTGTTTTTACATACTCAGTACCTAGTCTAGGTAAATTGAATGCTGATGCTGTTTAAATACAGCAAATCGTTTTGCAACGCAAAATTTACACGGGTCAATGTTCTATGAAAAATTGGAAAAATCTTGGCTAAAAATCCTTGTAAGTAGCTTATCAACAGGACTCAAAAAAAATTAATTGTGAAATCTACAAGCATCGAAAAATATTAACGATAGACGAATAAATATATTTTTATAAATCTGCCATAATTCTTAAAAATTAACATACTGTTTAACCCATTTATTACTGCTAGAAAATAAATTAATGTTTATGTAAAAGTTAATCAAAATTATTGTTAGATATTGTAAATTAAATTAAAAATATTAAACAATAAACAACAAAAAAAAAAAATCGCTTTATTGTGCTATAAAAAATGAACGGCAAATATAAGGCTTTTTTATGTAAGAAGCACTCACTTTGTTGTTCATTTAAACTTAGTATATCACTACTATATTTTTTTCTT